>WIPJ01067290.1:222034-241905 GCA_018155075.1 Cassiopea andromeda | reverse complement strand
TAATATATATATATATATACATATATATATACATATATTATATATATAAATATATATTTATATATATATTTCATAAAAAATTCACAGACATTATTAATTTACTTAGCATTCACCTAACGTTACCCAACTACAAAGGCGATACCCCCTGGGAGCAATGTACTTGTCAACCCAAGAGCCATGACATGAAATCACTACACTGACTACAAGTAACCAAACACATATAAAGCTACTAGTTCAGGTTCGATGATGAAGTATTTGGTCTAATGAGAATCATTCATTTTTATTAGGCCATTGAATTATATGAACAACTGTTAATCTATATGACTACCTTTGGTTAGAAATTGATTATCTCCTCGTTTCTTTTGCTTGAAAAAGCGTTGGAAAAATAAATTGCTTGGCACTGTATATAAGCGGATAACCTACCTCTTGAGGTGTTTAGGTTAACCTACCTACTAAATGATAAATAATAATACGTAACGTTACTGAGGAAAAATTGTACGCAAAGGCGAATGGCCCCCATGTTTGCTATGGTACCTTGAGGAAGTACAGTACTTGGGTGTTTGATACCTTTGTATTGTAGGAAACATTCTTTTTGTATTTCTAGTTTCAAAATTATAACCTTTGGCCCACACAAAGTACCTTTAACTAACGCAAAATCTTGTACTCATCATGTTGCCAGTACACGAGGTACTAGCTTATACTGATAACTACATCCTAATATTTAACCTTTCGCCGTACCTATTTCTAGGGGTACTTTTAAAGGTCTTTTACTTGAAGATATTTAAATGTTTTAGAATTTGGTATTGTGTTATATTTCCATCTCTTAAAGTCTCCAACGATCGTAGTGTTGATAAAAAGGGTCATTCAATTAGTACGTACGCACCAAAATGGTAGGAATTTGACCCCCTCCTCCATTGTACGCACATTTACGCTTGCTATGAACCCCCATTGCGCACGAACTCTTATCTATCTTCCCCCACCCTCCATTTCTAATGGAAATGTTTTTAAATGTCCAGACAATAATTCCATAAAGAAAAAAAACCGTAAAACATTTGAGAAATGAAAGTCGCCGCCACAAACAACAAAGTATGATGAAAGTAGCTTGCATATTGAAATAAACATTACAAGGTAGGTGCAAAAAGGGACCTTTCTACGTATATAATTGGATGTGTCAACCCCTCCCCTTGTACGCATAGCGTCCGCTTTTGTCAACTCCCCCTTCGCACCTACGTACTAAATAAATAACCCCAAAGTACCCGTGATGTTTTCCTTTATTTCATAAAGAAACTTTATAAAATGTCAGTTTCCTTTCGTGAAAAATGTCACCAAAGTATGAACTTAAAACTTGAGATTATTGACTTCACTTGTTTGGTTATTTGAGAGGTAGATCTGTCAAAATTTCTTCGTCTCATTTTTCATCATTAGAACACAGGGGCACAAACACTCTGCAGTGCCATGTGCTTTAGAGATGTTTAGATACAAAGTGGGTAATATCATATCTGAAAATGCTTTGGGGATGGTTTGAAAATCGAAGAACGAGTTACGCTATTGCAATCAGGGAAGATTCTTGGACACAAAAGTGAAAAAGTATTTCAGATGATATTCTCCTCAAATTTGAGCATAATCTACTCAAATGCAGAACTTTTTCTATCATGATGATAAAAAATTGTCTCTGGGTAGCATAGATTTTCATCAAGAAAATGGAATTTTCATATTTTGGATACTTTTAGTAATAGTGGAGAAGAACTCGAGGAAACTAAATAGACGTACAATGGGTATAGAAATAGGAATAGAAAATGAAGGCACAGTGGGTGCTGCATCACAATTACTGCAGTAACAATAAGTGCTCTTTCCCATATCAGATGCTCTCTCTTCAGTTACAGTTTCTAAATCCTTTTAAAGGGTTCAAAACAACCTTGAGTGGAATTACGTGCGATATCACTAATAAGAACCTCATCCACGTAATGTGCAAAGTAAATTATAACGAGGATGATCTGTATTAGATGAACAATCACTATGGATTTCCACTGGCGCCTCCACAACTTCAGAACTGGGATGTTACACAAATCATTTTGAAGTTTCAGTGCCACCACATTGAAGGCCCATTCGATGCAAACAGCAATACTGGATCTAATAAGCATGTCTTTGAAAAGAATCCTTCCCTGGTACCTTTTGCCAGTTACTTCCTCCTTTTTGTAATAATAAACCAGCAGATATGCAGCCGCATTGCTCATAATTACTGACGTTGTTTCTGTGATAATACTGATTAAAGATTGGTGGGCAGTATAATGAGTAAAATACACATTTCGACCAGTAACGTGGTTAACCTTCTTACACACGGTGTTGCACAGCTTCTCTTTTACTGGTAGGGCAATTTTGTCTACTGTATTTAACATTCCATGAACGAAGCTGACCACTGCGAAGTATCCTAAACCATCGATTCTAGCTTGTGTAAGTCTTGTTACCATGGCGGAGATAACAAGAAACCCTGCAGAAAAAATGATGCCCTCATCTGGGCTATAAATCCCATGTTGGTTAATAATCACGTGGCTGATGATTAGTCTTGCAAAATAAAAGACAACAATTAGGCAGCAAGAAAAAATTGTCCTAGCCAACGGTGTCCATCCATGATATAAGTGAAGAAATAAGTAATTATATGGTAGGGATATTGCCATTCCCAAAACTAGCTGCAACATGAGTTTGAATGTTATTAATACTCTGTTTCCATTTATGTTCGTTTGTTGTTGACGATGTTTCGCAAACTTGTAGAAAACAATGAATGATACGACAAGAAATATACCATTTCCTATATAAGACTTCCACTTCTTGTCGTAGTGCTCCAATACGAACATTGAAAGGCGATCAGTTGCATCTGAGAATCCAGCGACTATACACCAAAATAGGAGGTTAGACTCTTTAATCATTGACCATGAACAAACTGGTGCAACGGTTTTGAGAGGCCATAGCATTATAAGTATGGCTTTGACTGACTCTACAATCAATATGCGATGACGGGTCTTTAATGGAATATCATCCCATTCCCCGAAGCAATAACTGTGTAAATTCAACTCGATCCACCACAGCAAAGTCACAAGCAACCCAAACAGAGCACCTAGTAGTACAGACAATTCAAGGCTTGCTATAACATATTTTGAGAGTGAAAATAACCAGTTACAGTGTACCCTTTCTCTTCTTTGGGTATCTTCAAAAACGTCGTAGTCGACTTCATTCCCAAAGAAAGGACCTTTATTCCATTCACTGTAATCCTCTACAAGATTCTTCACCATTGTAGCAAACACAAGATAATTCAAAGTAATAGTTTCCTTTCATTATCTGCACTACAAATTCAATTTATAGTGCAGATAGTGAAAGGAAAGTGAAAGCATAACAATACTTTGCCCATTTGCATCACCGACTTTGTACTACAGAGTCAGTGATGCAAATGGGCGCAGTACTGTTGTGCTTTCACTTCTGAGAAACAACTAGTAAAATGAAACAAGAAGTGATAATGTATGCTAACAATGAAGACGTATTATGACCAAGCAGTTTCATTACAAAATGCTCTTTTATGATGTTTTCCTGTGCATTTACAGATTTACGTGTTGGAGCAAGTAGCCGGGTGTACCAATCTTTTGAAATGGAGGAAAATCTGCCTTGAATCACTCTATCGCATATTTTGTAGCAACTCAAGAAGCAATGGTCCGTCTATTTTAAGTACCTAATTGCCTTCCTCCCCGCTAATTAATTTTTGAACATGTTCCAACCCCCCACTCTTATTAGGACCCCCAACCCCTCACTCTTATTAAAACCCCCACTTATTACTTTTTGGGCAGAACTTTTCCAAATCGTGTTCCAAATAGATGTTTTGAGCAAATCTACTTGTCTGCTACCAACGTTTGTGTGCTGCTTACGTTCTCACGACCACAGCTGCACAATTTATGAACATACAGTGCTTCACAGCTGTAAAATGGTATATTTTACACGCGAGCGGACTGTACCAAGTGTGAACGCCAAAAGAGAATTAACACAGAAAAATCTATTGATCTGTCAAAAGCAGTCTTTAATTCGTAACATGTTAGCGAACTTGGTGCGACGAGATAACTTGCGTCCCTGCCATTGAATTCGAGTGTGTGTGCCTTATTTCCGTTCTATAGGTACTTATTTACGATGCTACTAACAATACAATACCGAATGACGGCTGTATCCTAACATTTATAACTATGGGAAGTGGGGGTAACTTTCTAATTGACACATGGTACCTAGTTCCGCACAGGCTTCCTAACTGCCTAGTGACTATCCGAGAATATGATTGAATACAAATGATTACACCATGCTAAAAGGACTACTAACTATTGCTGCAAAAATAGCGTTATTACACACCAGTAGTATTATAGATTTCAAAGCATTTCTCTAACCCCTCCGCTTATTCCGACCCCCCCTTATTAATTACTTCCAATGTTTCCAACTTCCCTATTCCGATCCCCCAAGCCAGCAGCCAGTCCCGTGTTTCAGGGGTGGCATATTTATCCTGGAGCAATTACGTTGTACAAAATCTGAGAGCTTTTTTGATACTTTATGTGAAGACAATCAAATGGATAATGTGTGTACATGGAAAAATTGAACTTTCTAGTATTTCACAAAGACCAAGGTTGAGCCCAATCAAAATATCAGATCTCTCCTCCGTAGCTACAAAGATAGAGCAGCAATAAGCAATTGAAACAAAAATTCCCATGGGTGGCAAAAAGCTGGCATCCTGTTGCCCAGGGGTGGGATTTGCCACCCCACGGCTACAGGCCTGACTCCCCCGGCAATTAGGCACTTAAGAGCACCACTATTTTAAACTTTCAAAACGAAGCCATTGTTCGGCTGAGAAAGTATCAAAAGGTGCACTAGCAACTTGATATATGGAAAATCTAGTAATATTAAATGAATGATCGAAGCTACTATTTACGTGTGCGGCTAGGCTGCATTCTCATTAGTGGCAAAAATAGACCTGTCGGTGATTTTTCCAAATAATAATATTCTTTAGCACGTTATTAAAACTGCAGCATGCAACAAATGAGTTACAAGACTATAAATTCTTGAGGATTAATTTTGGTTATAACTTCAGTACTGATGTTCCTTCTGGAGAAAATTGACAATCTCATAGGTTTCGAGCTTGCTATCCTTTGTAGATGTTTACTGTCAACTGGACGACTTAATTCCTGCCAGCTGATTTACGTTGTCATCTAAAATAGCAAGGCCCGGGGTATGTTCGGCTTTCGGAAAGTTTTGGAAAGTTGTGGAAACTGAAAGTGCCATATTCCAGGACCTGGAAAGTTTTGGAAAAGAGGATTTTTAAAATGGCTATTGAAAAGTTTTAGATTTTTGCTGAGAAAAATTCTAAAAATATCTTAAAATGGGTGTAGCTTAGTGTCATATTAAGCACCGTAAATGTTATATTTGTTCATTCTACTATTTATAATGCAAAGCACAATCCACCAAAGAGTTACAAATATACCTCAAAAAATAACGTTTTTCTATTATTATGGGGTTTCAGAATGCAAATGAAAATGAGCTTCATAGTTTTGGCAATGTGTAAGAGTTTTGGCAAAGTTGTGGAAATTTTTAAAAAGGAGTTTATACAAACTCTGAAGGTCCTTCCATCTTCATAACAAAGGTTTATCACAGCACAAAAAGCGGCAACATTCTCTTGACATACTGAAAGCTTTTTTCGTCCGACACTCGTCAGAGTACGAAACGTCGGATAGTGACCGAAAGGTTACCCTAAATATAAATCAAAATGCGGTTACATGTGATGGAATCTGTCTAATTGGCCCCAAGAGTGGCCAATTAGAACCTATTAACCATTTCTTACTTGAAGAGTCCTAATGAAAAACGAACTCTTTTTGTCTACACAAGACTAGGTTCATTGTGGCAACTGGACAGTCTTCAAATCAGTCGCCGGCCGTCGCATACGACGGTAACTTTTCCATTTGTGACGCCTTCTTTCTCTAGGTAAATTATATGATAAGCAAAAATTTTGATAGAATTTTGATTTGCAATTTCTACCCAAATAAACACAACTCCTCCTTCAAAAACTATTGAAAACAATGCTGGAAGAACTTATCCTAATCCTTATAGTGGCAACTTTTATTTCCATGGTACCATCATTGCTCTTATACTGTCATAACTTATCAAGCAAATTTTAACTAAGATTATATAAATTTCTTCTTCCTCGACACCGCCATTCTTTTCAGATAAATTTGTCAAATTGAAATATACAAAAAACTTCAAAATCTGCAAAGTCTACGAAGCCTAGTAAAAAAAACGCATTCAAGTATTCATAGTTTAAAAGATGAAAGACTGGACTATTTGCGTCTATAGAAAATACATTAAAATTCACACATATTAAATATGGAAAACCCGCTCCTAGAGAAAAATTCTACTGAATTACATTGGTATGAATCGCTGAGCAAACATTGAAAATAATAATACCTACTACACGTATACAAGTCAAAATTGGAAAAACACTATTATAATGATTAACTATTTTCCTCTTTCTTTGTATCAGAAATTGGGTATAATATGTTGTAGTGCCCTGGACTGTATAAAAGATGCATTCTTGGTTGCGATCCATCTTCCGGAAAATCATGATGATTGACAGTTGCTGTGCCACCACGGTCCATATAAATAATTCTTACACAGATTCCCGATGCATTGGTCAGCGCAATAATGTGAATATGGTCACTTTCTTTTGCCATTGGTTCCACTTCCTGTAATCAAACAGGGTGGACTATGAGCTTTGTAGCTTGCAATATGTAATATATACTATAGTATCTCAAAGTCTTGACTTTTGAAAACAATAATTAAAACAGATTATCGATACTCGTCAACACCATTCCAAAAATCTTCGTACTAACGATCATATTCATTATTCAAAAATTTCTCACAATAGAGTATACTCTCTCCTCTATTAGCTTAGCTGTCGAGAAAAGTCCTTCTTAAGAATTCCTCCCGATACAAATTTCTAAATTAGTCATGAAATATCTGTTGTTTGATTGTCGTTTTATTGTAGTTATCGTTATTTAATGTTTCAGAAAGAACTTTGTATTCGGTGGAATTTAAATGACACAGGCATGAACTGAAATTATGCTTTATTCCACGATCTGCTATCCTAACTGAGATGTCATTGTATAAACTGAAAGAACAGTATGAACATAACAGAAAGGAGAATGATCCTTCCGAGCATCCATAAAAGTCGACAGCGATTTGATGGCACATAACAACAAAGTCTTCAACTTTTAACTCAAAAGTGGTCCTAGAAGTCTACCAGTTCCAACTTCGTAGAACTCATTGTTAAATAACTCAAAAATCCCAAAGGTATAAAGATCAAAGATGATTATTAATATAAAAATAAATATCTTTCATTATTCATTTTCATACGAAATGAGGAGTTTCGAATCCCCTTGGTGAAGACTCGTAATAGTAAAGTACAATGAAATACTCACTTACATGAGAACAAAAATCTTTCATGCTAGTTTCTCCTTCGATGAATGCGGAGAAAAATTCCGCATTTTGTTGCAAATAGTTTGACACCATCAAACGCAAATAAACTATAAAGTAGTCTGACAGAGCTTGGTCCCGTAACACCTTGAAAAAATTCGTTAACAGGATGAAAAACAAGCAAGAGTTCATATTGCTGTTAGGCCATAAACTTAGTGGTATAACAAAGTGCTACCGTTATACGCTGCATTGGTGACTTAAAACTAAGAAGTCTGCCGTGCTTGTTCAACAGATTGGTATCAAAACAACTATATCTGTACAAATTTCAGGGTTACCATTGGGTAAATACGTTTCAGGAGAAGTTAAACTTTAATAGAAAATAATTTTGACTTTATCAAGGGTGTTAAAGCTACAGCCGGGGGAGGGGTCAGATATGGCTTGCCAAGGGCTTCAATGAGGCCTTGGAACAATATTGAACAAACTAAAACCAAACGATATTTTTCTTGCCAGTATTATGTCTTTTACATACCAGTAAGCTAGTATTAAGGAGATGAACCTGGCAGCTTATTTCTATTTTCTAGCATACCAGAAACAAAACACAATTAGTTGTAAATATAAATATTTTCATCTGGAATGCATGCAGTATATATATATATATATATATATATATATATATATATATATATATATATATATATATATATATATATATATTTTCAACTTTAATTCAAATTTAATGCATATGGGTGATGCTTCACAACATATACCAAAACCCAATTGCTATGTTGTGCTCTTAAATGTTGCTACAAATGCCACTGGAATGAAGACTGTTATCAGTGAAAGAGGAAATGTATGTCCCAGGGCTGTGTCAACAAACACATAACTTCCCAGCAAGGCTGATAAATAGAGAACTATGTTATCCACAGTTTCAAAAATGTCAACACAACTTTTGCTGCCTGTAGGTGCAGCCTTTTTTGCCACTATAGGGGAGTAAAATTGACATAAGAAAATAATCATGGCTGGTGCAAGCTGAAAGCAGCTGCCTGCATGTGGTGCCAATGGCACCAATGTCTTTGTCAGACACTGATGTTTAAGCATCAAAAATCTAAATGACCCTTACTTTCAGCATTTCCTCTATTGTAGCTCCACTCTTTACCATATCTAAAGTCTCTACAAACTAAATGAAAGCAAAAGTAAGGATATATTTTGGTGGTGAAGACATAGATATCAAAATTGAATGTCAAAATAAAGTGGAATCTGCTTAAGGAGCATGACTAAGCTCAAATAAGAAAAATGACCGATTCAATGCTGTTTGCGCATATACCAAATATTATAATCATTTTTCGACATTCCCTCTAGGAAATTAAACTTCTACTTTCTTGAACAGGCAGGGTGATTTTTAGTTGGCAATAAAATTCATGATTTTTTGGTTACAAATTTCACATTTTTTCAAAACTGTCATGCTACTTGGAAAGAAATAAATTTAAAATATAGGAATAAAACTTTGAAAATCTGCTGCAAAGGAAATGGAAACATACTGTTTCACAAAAGTCTTCTACAGTATATGCTGGATATCCAAGTGATATCAATTCATACTTTGTTTGCTCAGAAAGTACTTTAAATCTAGGATGAAGAAAGCATTAAAAAAGCAATGAAACAAGTGAATAAATAAATGCTAAAAATGCCATTGAATTTCTAAAAATCTAAAAATACTATCCCCACTTTAGTAGTCAAGGTGTACAGAAAACAGTAAGAAACAAAGAATAGTCCCAGCTATACTGTAATTACTCAAACAAGTGCTGTCTTTGAATAAGTGCTGCATTTTTTGGTTAGATTTCTAAATAAGGGCCACCTTCAAATAAGTGCCAAAGTAAAACTAAGGCTACAACTATCACTGGCTCAACGGTGTTGGATGTTTTTAACATGACATGCAAAGCATATAAAATGAACAATTAAGTCATTAAATTACTTTATTACTTCATAAGCTTCGGAAATGGCTAAACTCTTACATTTTGTCGGAGTTCAAAGTGACTGTATTGGGTTTTCTTTTCATTCTATACTGGTTCGTTGAAGAGGTATATTGTGTTGCTAAAGATTATTTTGTTTCTTTGTTTTCAAAATAAGCACCACCCTTGAGTAAACACCTCCCTTAAACAAGTGCCACATTTTGCAGCTTGAGAAAAAATAAGCACTTATTCAAGTAATTATGTGACTAGTAATCAAAGTGTGGAAATTAAGAAATAACGGGTAGTCCCAGCAATGTAGGTCATTGGGAACCTGGCCAATACCATAGGTAGTGACATACCAACAAAAAGAGTACTAAAAGTACTGTATAGCTGCCAACTGTTAATAGTTCCAGAGCACATAATAAGAAAAATTGCAAAGAGTAGATGGTGAGAGTAAGTCCTAAGTCTATGCTCTTTTACAATCTGATGATTTTTGTCCATCATATCTTATCTGCTTTCTAAACTTATTGGATCCCCACAATATTTCACAAAGCTAGGTTTCTACTTTCCAATATGGCTTAGTCATAGTTGCCAAGTTTCGCAAAACAAAATTCTGCAAGAGCACTGAGTAACTATGAAGGAGCTTCCTTTGGATTATCCATTGAACTACATATGAACAGGTCAATGGGAGTATCTGAAATAGTGTTCACCATAAAATGCACATCACAACAGAAAACAGAAAGTTATTCTAGAGCTTTTAAATATTTAAGTTTGTGGGGGAGATCTACAATTTTTACTGTATTTTTCATTTTTCAACTCTATGCATCAGAAAATGCTGGAGATTTTCCATGTTTTGCTGCTGCTGGAGCACAGCTGGAGATAAGCTTGAAAGGCTGGAGTCTCCAGCAGAATGCAGGAGACTTGGCAATTATGGCTTAGAACACTTTACTAAACACTTCCTACTTCTAATTCACAGTTCTAAACTTGTTTCTACTTGAGTTCCTTGAATTACTAAAATAGACTTTTCAAGGCACTGTGATCAGTGTGACCAGATCTTAATTTGGAAATTATGCCAAAATTGTCAAAAAATTGCTACATTTGCTAAAATTATACTAAATTTCAAGTCATGGCTATAATGCTTGAAAAAGTGGCTGGCGCATGCACAGAATAGCAGATTCCAACTCAGAACATGACCATAATCCTAACTTATCTCATTTTAAAAACAATGGCTAATCACTTTGATGACAGTAGTACTCGTGGATGTTGTGAGCTTGCATTCTATATCATAATCAGGCTGACTAAAAAACCAGTTGTCATTGTGACACACAACTATGTGAAGCGGCCCAGTACTTTTTAGCAGATACAATAACTTTGATGATATGATGACTAAATTATACTAGAAATATGCCAGATTTCAAATTATGCCAGATTTTATGCTAAATGATTATTTTTGCCCAAAATTATGCTAAATGCATAATAGTATGCTAGGTCTGTTCATACTGACTGTGATAGGAATTTCACAGCAGCAAAGAATTGTCTATACCTCTCCAGTGCCTCCTGATCTGCTGCAAAATATTCAATGCAACCAAATGCAAAGGATCTAAAGAAGCAATTGCCATCACCCCTGACTTTCCTGATTTTATTATACTTAGTGCAGAGATGCTGTAGGAAAAATCAAAAATCCAATTTATAGAAATGCAGAATTCAGAAATCCATACAAACAAAGCAAGGAAGGTGTTCTGGATATGTAAAGAGTGAGTAAAAACTTTTGAAAAATGCACTTTTGCATTGATACTAAAGGAAGCAAGATTCATACTTATAAAATTAATTGGGGTTCATGAAGACTATGTTTTACAGCCTACTGTCACATACAACAACAAATCTAGGAAGGCACTCTAGGAAGTTCCTTAGCTAGAGTTGTTGTCTATCAACTACTGAGAGTAAACAGATACATAATAATAACACTTCAGCTAATACAGGCAAAAATTATGCAAAGTTGCCAATCAGGAATGGATTTAAGAAGTGATACTTAGGAGTGTAGAATCATGAAGGGTTTTGAGGCTGATACCCTTCAGATGCCTGGGTAATGAATTTATGCCTGTTTTTCATTTTCCTTATTGTATTATCCTAAGTGTGCTTTATGTAGAAACTTGAAGCCAACGATATTAAAAAACCCTGATAATATAAAAATATTGAGCATTTTGAAGTTTCTCTTACATACATCAACAAAGAAATATCAAGCTTAGATTTTCGAAGCTCAAAGCAAGAAAATCTATCTTGCTGACAACTATAATAAAAGTTTTATGAAGCTAGATGAAGTAAACTTTTATTCCAGAATTGCTTCAAAGCAGAATTTACAGAAAAGAACAGAAGTTGTTGGGTGTGCTGCACCTCTAAATCCATCCCTGCATGAAGCATCTGCATGTGGTAGAACAATGGCAAGATTTTAAAAGCCAAGTAATATGGGTAGAGGACTAGAATATTTCAAACTCAATGTACTCCTTCTAAGGAGTACATTAAGTTTGGAAAATTAGAAAATTAGAAAATTATGCAAAACTTCAAACAAATATGACAATTCACAAATTTACTTGGAAAATGGATACTTAATTGCCAAATATGATTATTTAGTAATGAAATAGACAATATAAAATAACCAATTGATTCTCCTGACTTAAAACACAAAATGATGGCACTTCATACTTCTATTTTCCCTTGATATACAGCATCTTCATTAGAATACTCTATTTTCAGACATGCTATATCCTCCAAGTCCCCAATCAACATATTTTGTTCAGCCACCTGTTTTAAAAAGATAAAGTAATAATTAATGTACACTAAATCTTACTAAAAGACAGTTCCAATGGCTAAATGTTGTCAAGCACTTAGCTAACTGCTAAAAACAAAATTTTCTAGCCCCATGGTCATTCTAATTCTTTGGGCTTCCAGGCCCTTAAACATCTACACCTCATCACTTAGCACATGTGATTGCACATGCACTCCTCCACAAACAGGCAAATAGAACTGCATTTGTCATTGACTGCATTCTCAAATAGGTGCTCTTGAATGTTTTCTGGTTACTTCAAATTCCAATTTTGTCATTTGCAAAGATAATGGCCTTTAGCTTATCTTCACACTTAACATCCTAGGATGTTGACCACAATCATCACTTACTTCTAACTTTCAGGGGCAGTGTGTAGTCTGACAATGAAGAATTATTTTTACATTTGTTGCTTGAACTATGGTAGTTTCCTTATTTGAACAAATTTTGTTGTTAATGTTATCTTTGCTGCACCATACAATTCTTTTCCTTGTTTCTTGATTTGATTTCAGCTTGCAAATGTAAAGATTTTCTTAGTAGTGTGATCATACGCATAAAAGTATTAGTGCCTACGGATGCACCAGAATTCCAGCACACAGGATATTCTGGAGCCGGATCTCTGATATTCATAAAATCTTTGTGGCTGGTCATCTGGATTTTTTCGTTTCTTTGCTTAACAATAAGAAGATTCAAATTCTAGGTTTTCAGTACAAGAAAGGTCCCTATACAGCTCAGAAATTTTGAAAATCAGCCATGTAGTAAACTGTAGAGGATATACAATTCAATTAAAACAGTGTCTTATTTTGCTTCTAAGTATTTAAAATAAAGCTGAATTTGTGTGTCTGCTACATTGTGGTGCAAAAAGAAAAGTTGATGCCCATTTTGACATATAATCACATGCACCATTCCTTGATGATGCTACCAACTTCCTAAAAAAGACTTTCAGAGCATATAATGTAAGCTGCCATCTAAAGCTACCTTTTCATGTGTGGAGCTTGCATTGCCTTGATAATGGTGTCAAATCATTACTGCATCATGACTGGGATAGGAAAGCACCTGCAAATTTCATAGTTGGTGCCTCTCTTAAATGAAAATCCAAGAAACACATTTAATGTCCAAAAACCCCACCTTTTTCATTCCTGCAGATAATTCTTATACCAGGAGGGAAGGTTTTAAGTTTATCATGAAAAATCCAGCATGGTTGGAAGTCCAGCCAGATTTCCATTCAAAAAATCTGTTAGATCCGGTTCCAGCCAGATGTCTTAACCCAGATCCAGTACGTCCCTATTTGTGCCTGCTAATTGCCGCATGTGCAGTATTTTGCTCATGACAAAGCCTATACATCTCAAGGAAACAACACTGCACCAAATTCAGAAATGAAAATATTCCAATGAATGCAAGACCAATGATATGTGTAATCACAAAATAAAGAAAGTTTGTGACTCAATGGGTACAAGAAAAATCTAACCTCTTTTTCTATTGCTTGGATTTGCTGGATAATAGCTTGGTCAACATTTTCTGAGACTAAAATGGAATAGATACTCTGTATAGAATCAAATAGCCTAGTTGAAGTGGTTGCCTTCACATTTTCTAAAAAATAACTGAGAATGGCTACTGCGCTTTCCCATGGAATCTGGGATCAATTAGGACTACATTAGCCATTTCTAAAAAGTACAGAGAATTCCTGATAGTAGTAAAGCTATCTGAGATTTGAAAATTAAATAATGCCAATAGAATTTCTATAGAAAGGGCAAGACATGACCAGATTTCTTATGAAAACTAAGGCAACATGCATATGAAAGATTATAAAAGAATCTGAGCACAGAGTTCTCAAGTTCAAAAACAGAATATGGGTATGATATTAGAAACCCACCAAGCACATCACCTATCAAATACAATTACAGCCCATTCTGCAAAGTTTGATGTCTTTGAGTGAGATCTCTGGTATGCAAAGGCAAATTGCCTGATGTGCTACTGTACACAGGCAGATACCATGGTGTGTTGGTGAGCACTGACAAATTTAATTTAGTTTGGTTTTGATTCTAGAAATAAAATCTTGTCTGAAATTCAATTCCATGACTTTCTACAAGTTAACTGCCTAAGAATCTACAGAAATTGATTTTTTCAACTGCTTTCCATGCCAAAAACTTATCCTGTACAGGGCTACAATGGCAATAAGGAGAGGTGAAGAAAGCTTTTCCTTTTCTGATTCTAAGATTTTACAATTCACTAAAGCACAAAATAAGAGCCAGACAAAAGGATTAGTTGTTCTTCCCTGCAAAAAGATAAATAGCAAAACGAACTACGTTTTATTTTGCAAAAAGGACATTTTCCAATGTGTTAGAGGGTGTTGCCCTAAACTTTCTTCTGGGCGCAATTTTAAACACAAAGGGCGCAACTCGATTTTCAAGAGCGTAAAATCGATATTTTCGCTCCTTTTAACTTGCAAAGGGCACGATGGCCTATTCAAAATTTCCGATTCAAAAACTCGACTTACACACCGGTGACTAAACAAGAGTCAAGCGCAAGCGACAATCGTTACGTCCTAAAAAACACATTTGTGTACTGTACTGCTAATACTTTTCAACTCCAGCAAACGAGGATTATTTTTACCACAAAAGGCGAAAGAGCCCAGTATGATCTCAGAAATGGCGAAGGAAAGGGTTAGGGGAATGAAAAAGGGTTAGGGTTGGGTTAGCGTTAGTTTTCTAAAATACAACCTTTGGAACTGATAACGGTGACTTACAAGGCTGTTCACCAAACTGGGTACATTTCTACGTAGTCAACTTGGCACAACAAATAGAAAAGCAATACTATAAATATTTCAGTAAACACTGTAAATATACCGATACCTGTGGAGGAAACTGATTGTTGCTCTCCATCTTTATTATTGCCATCTTCATTCTCCATAACTTTGTTCTTTGTGTTGACAAAATTAGCTACAACAATCAACTGATGTCATATTGACGATAACGAGGCAACCAACTCTTCAACTGGTGCCCACAGTTGTCCAGTTACCAAGGCCGAGCAGCCTAGTCAAATTGAAGGATGTCTGGTCAAGATACTTTACTCCAAGCGCAGGGGTGGCGCCACGAATTTCCCGGTGGGAGGCTGACTCTTCCGATGGAGGGGCTAAAATACGGTTTTCATGGTTCTAGTAATGCCAAGAATCTCCGAAAAATAGTTTTCTTTCGTACCTTCCATCGGGGACTAGCATGTTCCGACTGGAGTTATAGCCCCCTAGCCCTCCCCTTGCGCCAACCATGTCCAAGCGTTCTGTTTTGTAGAGAGCTGCCAAAATCCATCTACGCTTCGTACGCTCGTAGTAAGCTTACTTTACTGGGAGATGCACTCTTGGCCGAAGTAAAGAGCGTGTTCTTATAACTCTACTTGAGGGAACAGCTCCTAGAGACCCTCTTTTCCTTTTCATAGTAAGGTCTTGCCTACAGAACTATATTTTTCTTATTTGTCGACAAAATTAAGGGTTGATCTCTATGGACTTCTGAAAAGCAAGTTTGATAGTTCTGCAGCAAAAAGGGGAGCTAACCATGCCCCTTTTGACACCAATTTAAACTTGGTCCCCAATGGTCTTCCCAAAGGTCCTTTTCCTGGAACTAAATCCTGGGATCTTGGGTAGTTTTGAAGTTGAAGGGGAAAATTTTCAGGACCTTCCACTTGGCAAAACACTTTGAGAGAAATCTCGTCAATTGCCAAAACAATAATTATTTCTATGAAGCACAAAGCAACATATTTGACTTAGACTTAGCTGATAAATTTATGTTTGGAAATTGCCTTTGACAAATAGAAATATCTTCCTTCTAGCGCCTGAAAATGGCCTGAAAATAGTGTAGCCAATTTTCGACATGAATTTTAGAGCTAGACTTGAAAGGTCCTCCACCCTCCTGTATTATTAAATAAATCAACAACAAAATTTGAATTACTACTTAGAGTCTGAGTTTGCGAAGAAAAGTTAGACTAAGTAGACGACGCAAGTTCTGCGTATCTAATGTCAGTGAAAAAAGCTATGAATCAGCAACAATTCTTTTCGATTGGCTTAGGTTGTAGAAAGAGTTATTGGACCTTTTGCTGCATAGCGTAATCTTTGGGCTACTATTGCACCTAACTATCAGGATTGATTCTCTACATGGAGGTAGAATCTCTGGATAGTAGTGGTATGCCTAGGTCAGGGCCAGATTGGAACTTTTGTCTTGAAAGGGGGAATTCTCTCCAGCGCACATCAGCTGTCAGCCGCGGTTGCAGCCGCGCAATTCTTGCGAATAATTCTTCCAGCTGTGCAAAAGTCTTTCAGCAAGGCAATTTTATATGTTGCTCTTTACTTGCAGCCGCGCACGCATTACTCTCACCCAAGCAAAAGTTTTACGCAAGTGACTAGCAGCCGCGCAACTTCTAAACTACGAAATAGAGCCCCTGCTCATTATTCAAAATTTCAAATAATGGATAAGGTATTCTGAAACTCAGGCCCGTGAAGAACAGTTTTGGAAATGGTGTAAGCGCGTTCGTTTGCTGGCTATGACAAATGTAGAATTGCTAGCGCAGATATTGTTCTTAAAAATTCAAATGACATGGTATTTGGTAATTACTGGAGTATCAATCTCAATGATGAACGTTGACCATGAGAAATAAATTTCCAATGAAAACATAAAAAATCTTGCTGCTGATCAGTCACGAAGCCAGAGGATGGTATACAGGGGCAGTGCACCTCAGCTCAGCGATTTTACCTCCCATTGACTGCCCATAAATTCGAATTATGATCATCTGGTATCTGGTTTTATCTTTTTTCTATCAATGAACGTAGATTGAAACTGTCTAATAATTTCTAATACTGCAAATGTTGTTTGTTCTTTTGATTATTAATGTTATTTTAGTTCTGGTTTTAATTTAAATTTTAAAAATGAAATGAAAATGCTGATTAAATTATGTTTGCAAAAGGGCATTCTCCGGCAATGTTGTCATCATCATCACAATCATTTCATCATAAAACAATGTATCAGATTTGTTCACCTCCATAGGTAACGCAGGTCCTTTTCAGCTGGTCCTCTTACCGTCAGTCCAAAAATTTGCTCCATTGTCATTTACAGCCATGTTTGCACCACTCAAAGTGCAAAGAAAGCACACTTAGTGATGGATGTTTGTCTCACTTCTGCATCGTAATTTAGTTTATTTGTTCGAAAAAACTGTCTCGTTTGACAATTAGGACAGTCTCGCTAATATCAAGATTTCTTTTATCAGCATTCTTATGGTGATCTTCGTTTATTTCGTCTTCTTTCTCCTGCTGGTGTTTAAACTCAAATTTCCCGTCATTTCTTTTTGGTATTTTTATCTCAATTTGCTATTTTATATGCTGCTTTATTGCTATTTTAAGCAGGCTACATTTACAACAAATTCATGATTATCTAGGTAATTTCCCATTGTTCAAAAAACAGGTAATTTGAATCCTGAGATTTGAATCTCCTGTCCTTTGTTAAAAAGGCCTAAATATGGATAGCACTAGCTTTCTGCTCTTCAAGAACATATTGATATCTTTGGCTCTTTTAGTGCCTGCCTTTATAAAGCTACATACCGAAAATTAACGCTATTTAGGGCCAGCGTGATTAGGGCTGATAAAGCAGCGCTCATTCAAAACAAAGCAGCATATTTCAATATTCTTTAATTATTAATATATTCCCGTAACTTCTTGTTAGCGAAAATTATAAGCTTGTGCTTTGCGCAATAGCAGTGAAGGGCTGCACAGAAAAAAAATTGAATGGAAAAGGGCCAATTGGGTAAGAGAAAGTTGAGAAACACTGTGTTAAAGGATATCCTCCAGTAATGAAAATTGTGGATTGTGCACTGCGCCCTCGTTGACAGTCAAATACTTTATGTTGTTGTCATATAGAAATTAGGATCGTAACTTCAATACATTTTGGGGGACGGGAAGAGTCAGAGGCTTGCCGTGCAAAAGTCGTCTGTGACTTTTTTGTAAGTAACAATGGCTGATCAAACGGTTCTGGGTCCAGTAAGTTGCCCTGTAAAAATACATTGTACTGCAGTTTTTACGCTGCGAAATTGCAAATTTTCAAAGTTAGGGGTGGGTAACTTACCCTCATACCCCCCTTACCTTTCGTCCCTGATAGAAATACTTCAAACTTCCATACTCAATGACTGAACCTTGCATCCACCAAAAAATGTTTCCACTGCTCCAGTCCAAGATTTGGAGTGAAAGTATAATAGACAAAAGGGAAATATCTTAGCTTGACTAATTTAAAGGTAAATTGAATAAACAATGTAGTTCTAGCTGTTATATATCATAGGTCCTTCTCTTCCTACCCCATCTGCATCTCAAATTTCCAGAAATTAACATTTTCTCTGTATCTATCAATACTTACAGATGCAACTTCTCTGGGCGCCAATGTAGTGCTTGTAGCTACAAAACTATAGGGCGGCTCCGCATATAAGCAGGCAAAGTGTACGTCCGTTACTAGCTTTTTGCATGGCTTTTCCTAGGCAACTACAAGCCACTTAACAATATTTTCTTGCTGTGTGTATCTAATCTAATAACTATCGATAGAGCACTACATGCCCAAATGGCTTTGCGTGGGCTTTCCAGGAAATGCTTTTAATGTCATTCTAAAGGAGCTTCTTAAGATGCTGCCCCCAAAGATTATCTATCATGTCCATATCTAATAGTGCTAGTTAGATGCAGCATTACCAGGCTCTTTGATCGTAAATCCTATTGATCACTCTTTTCATAGGACACGTTCCACATAAAGGATTGACTGTCTTTTTTGATAACTACATTTATGAGCTTGAGCATCAATTTTTGTATCAAATTTCATAAACTTTCGACTTATAGTCAGCCTTCTTGCTTGCATGGCATTTATTTGTTTCAGAAACTCTTATTCTTTGTTAGCTTTATACTTGTTGCATTTCCATCTACCTCTCTGGCCTTCTATCTCCAGAAAAATGATTTTCCCCTTTTGATTGAAATCTCCCTGCACTGGCACTGGTTTTCTTGTACATTGCTCAACAAACAAGAAAAGGAATGCCTATGTAGGAAAATTTATAGTGTAATTTTATGGTATATCTCTATTTGGTTGTGCTATTCCATCATCTCTTCAATTACTTCATGCTGTGGACGGATTCTGTTGCTGCTTTTTACAAACAAATAATACAAATACTCGACTTTCAATTACTCGGTAACCCGATAAGCTGTTTGTGAGGTACCATCTTTGCATCATGTAATACCCTTTACAAAAAACGACTTGCAGTCGCCTTGATTACTAATTGCGACACAAGTTGCCATGAGAAATTGTCCAGTGAAGCGCTACTTTTACATTTCATTTTCATTTTAAAATGTTTATGCTTAGAAATTAAGTTTTGAGGAAATTAAGTTTTTTCAGAAGAATCTGCTGCTTTAACTGCTGAGGACTTTAAAATGTCGATTAATACTATAATAGGAACAGCAAACTAAACAGTAAGTGCTAGATCTTTTGTATCTCAATTTAAGTTAACATATAGAGCATATGTTTCCATGTAGTCAGTCCTAAAAATATGAGAATTCGTAGTTCAACTCATGCCTCAAATCAGTCATACTCTTTGAGGTATGAAAGTTATGCTTATAT
>WIPJ01067290.1:206790-221632 GCA_018155075.1 Cassiopea andromeda | reverse complement strand
ACATAAATGAATATATATATATATATATATATATATATATTTACATATACGTTTATATATTTACATATTTATATATATTTATATAAGTAGATACGTAGATTTATTTAAATATATATATGTATATATATATGTGTATATATTCATAATTACATATAGATGTATATACATATATACACTAATGATTTAGTGGAAAACCAAGATTAATCTAACAAATTTTGCCAAATTTCTTACTTGCTGTGGCTTAGACAAAACGAAGGATGTCATGTATACGTACGTCTACGCCATATTTTCAAACTGTTTCAGGATAATTTAATGTCTTACAATCTTAAAGCCTTTCTTTAATTCATTGAAAATAATGGCAACATCTATAGTTTTTTAATTAGGTGGATGATTTTTGACTACAAGGATGTCCTACATTTATTACTCTGATCCATCAATTTGACAACTTCATCCGTAATTTACGTTTTCTGTTGATATTCATATTCTTGTCTCAACTGTACTGTCGCTATGCCGAAAATAATAATCACTAAATATCACTCTTTAAATTCCATTACCGAGTTGGCTTCTGCAATAGACTATCTTTACTCCCCGGCATTCATGACAGAGAGCATAACGTAATTTTCAACTGACAATTGTAACAAGAAATCTTGATCTTCAAGAGTATTAGACTTACCAATACATTCATAGCCTTGATGATTAATGCAGGTTTCATAGCATTTCATTCCCAGATCGCATGAATCTAAGCTGCATCTGGAAGCAACCTGAAGTACAACACAGAGCCGTAAAATCAAATAAACCACAGTTATATGGCTCAAAGTATAAACCCTTATAGGGCATTATGCAATAATAGAAAGGAAGTGGTATTCTCCAGTTTTTCATAGAGAAAATGTTTCTAAGAAAGTAGAACTGCTAGAAATGTCAAGAAAGCTCAGTACTGGAATTTTGAGACCTAAGAAAGTTAACAATTGTATGTGTACTCAAAATACGAAGTATTTGTGCAGAAAATGCTACATATGATATGTTGGCTGCCTTTTAGCAATTAACATTTTGATAAATAGTTTACCTACTTAGATTTATAATCATTTCAGCTTTCAAAAATTTTTCCTAAGAATGTTATGATTCTGAAAGCTTAAAAAAAAAGCTGAAAAAGCTTAAAGAGCTTCAGTAGTGGGCCTAAGCAAAACTTAAAAGACGTGTAACTATAACCATGCAGCAATGTAAACCTAATTCGACCAACTTGAGAATGTTGCTAACAATCTAAGGTTAGGGCTCAAGATATTTTTATTCTGTACTAAAATTGCAAACCAATTGTTGTTTTTATTGATCAAGAAATCTTGACTTTCCTTTCATTTTGTGCTGGCTTTTAAAGATCCGTCTTGCATACCGTCTTATGCATACATCAATTAACAAGTTGACCCTCAATGCAAAATAATCATTTGAATGCTTTGTTTTCTACAACTGTAGAAGTCAAGGCTTGTGACTTATAGTTTTGCTGTTCTTTGATGGCAATACCTGCTTTACGGGCTCATAGTGATTCCATCCAGTGCTTTCCAATATAAATGCATTGACAGTTTTCTGTAGCAGCTGATTCCTCTTTCAGCTTTCTGAAGTTAATAGATGTGCAATTGTCTTTTTCGAAGTATCTCATGAAACAGCTTAAGACAGTTTCCTCTTTGCTTTGCTGTATGATGCTGTTCATTCCACCTTTCAATGTCTTTACCCCATCTGTAAGCTTAAAGAATGCATTTTTCGGCAGGCTGTTCGATGAATCCCTTCATCGACTCCACTGGTTGATGAGAGAAATGACCCGGCAAAATACAATAGAAGTATGTTCACAATACCTGATGCTACTGACATGATTGTACTCCTGTTGTATCAAAAACTTTGGTTGCTTTGTGAGTTTCGGCATACAGCTGGGGGCTCTTTTGTTTTGATGTGATGAATACCGTCTGAACAGATCTGTTTAATTCAAATTTGATCTGATAAATGGAGTGATGATTTGATAAGTTGTGACGGACATCAAAATACCATTAGGTAGCTTTGATTCTGATTGGTTCAAGCCATCTGAAGGGCAAAACAAAGCCGATCTTAAAGAGGGCTTCGAGCAGGGACGGGTAAATAACATTTTATGAGGCACCCTTATAGGGCCAGAGAGCCACCTGAAGATAGCGGTTGGCAATTGTTAATAGTTACTAAGTTCAGCTTTCAGTTCTTTGTATGATTATCAGTACATATCTGTAATGAGGTTGAGCACTGATATTACGTCAAAAGTTCACCTGGTTTTTAGCCATCCTAAAAGGTGCCTACTGAAAATAACCTTAGATTCAGTTAGCACTTGTGCAGTAGGAGTCACATCTGCAATAAGATTTATAAAGCCACTGTGCTTGCCATAGAAATTGTCTAGAGCAGGGGCGTAGCCATAGGGGATGCAGGGGTGTGGCATTCCCAGTATTACATTGCCTTTCTCTGCTTTCCCTAAAACCTACAACTTATCATTCTTCAAATCTAACATCAGTAAACTTGATCTTATCTTTCTATCCACCTAACCTTTCTCCCTTTTCTAAGTTTTTCCTTTGTCGGGACATTTTTATAGACCCTAAGGCCTTTCCCCGTCATTACCTCATTAAAAAATATATAAAATTATGGCTTTTGTACAGTGCTCCCCAGCCTTTTTTTTACTCCTGCATCCCCAACAATATTTTGCTGACCTTGCTCCCTCTATGCAGGATAAGCGATGTGGAATCATACCAAACTTTATCAAAAGAAGATATTCATTTCCCTTTTAATGTTTAAAAGAAAATCAGACTTTTAACATCACAGATTGATGTTTGAATAGACTTAACGAAAATAGTACCTCTTATCTGAAATATATGATAAATAGCAAAAATCAAATGAAATACTTAGAAATGAATTTAATTTTTCAATAAATAATAAAATCAAACATATAAACTGGAAAAGATATCCCAGATTAACATTTGAATATACGTGATAAAGTACTTGCTTCCTTGAAATATTTGCAAGAGAATAAGACCAAAAGGTTGACTTCCAAAAAGTTTGCTAATGCATTTTAACTCAATGACTCATCTGTTTCAAATTCAAATTCAATTAATATTCTATTACTACTTCTTACTACTTACAATAACATACAAAAACATAGTTACTTGGCTCTTTGTCATGTAACTTTTATATTACTGAGTTATTGCACCTGATAAATGGAACCGGAATATGCATGTATGTGGATTATACCACCTTGTACTCATGCGATCGTGAAGTTAAAAATGTGATAATAAAACTAGAGCAAAATGCAAACCATTTAGCAACATGGCTTCCAGAAAACCATATGAAAGTAAATAAAGATAAATGTCTTCTTGTTATTTTAGGGACTAGCGAAGGAAAGGTTAATATGCATGTTGGAGAAGCGCAGATAGAAGAAAGTTATAATGCAGTTATTGGCATCACTCTTGTTAAGAAGTTAATGTTTAAAAAACACATCCAAACAATCTATAAAAAGACTAGTTAAAAGTTTCATGTATTTACGCGTATTTCAATTTACATGGAAACCGAGAAGCTTACATTATTGATGAAGTAGAAGCTGATCAGGAGGAAAAGAATTACCGATTACAAAGCATGGAAGTAGAAAGGACGACAGATCAGAACAAATAGTGCATTGTTTAAGTTATGAGATGTATTTGTAAGAAAAAGAAGAACAGAGTTATGATAACATTGCATTGCTGACAAAACTTAAAGAAAGTCCCATTTGTCAGCAAATTATTCTAGAACAAATCCTGCCCATTAACAATTTCCATTAGCTCCGCTCCTGGTCTAGGGGAGACCTGCCTTGTTTGTACAAAAGTAAAAGCTGTACTTCTGTGTTCAGTGAAGATAGAGCAATCTTTAAGCCAATCTGGATATCTTGCTACACGCGCATATGATCTTTAGTGCGTAGGTTGCGTAGAGTGAATGAAACTTCCATGACTATTTTACTCAGTGTCCAGACTGGTCTCTCAACAGGGTTGTACCTAAGTAGGGGTATGGGGGTGTCACAAGCTGTGGGGGTATCACTAGTCTTTGCCAAAGACTTCGGTAAATCGTTAGGCTAGGCGGTAATCATTTGAATAGTTTGTAATAAATAATTTCTCCTGTCCGATAGTTATTTGGCTTGTCAGTACCAGGGGTGATGTCTAGGGGGCTCAGGTGGCGGAGCTTTCTTGTTGAAATCATTCTTCATTTTAAAAGGTTCAGCCCCCTAAAGTTTTGTATTAATCTTGCTTTTCAAAGTGCGTTCACCTTGCTCTCAATGTTTTGAATTGAATTGCTATGACGAATCTCTTACTGCTTCATTGCTATTGACATCTATCTAGATATTGGATATAGCATCAGCTCAGCTGATAGCTCAAATTTGCGCCGGGCATAAGCAATCATGTCTCCATCTTAAGAAATATGGGCGTGGCTGCAAATAGGCCACACTACTTTATGCAATTATACTTTTCATTTAATATTTAAACACGAACAAAACCTTTCAGCAAGATTAATATGCTTAACTACAATAAAAAGACAAAATGCAAATGAAAAGAGACGCTGCTCTACCAAGGGTTGGTGTTTGGGCCTTGCAGACGTCCTTTTCATTTGCATTTTGAAGTGAGCGAGCGGCTCTTGTTCTTCTCGAATATTGTCTCGAATTTCATTCCAATTTTCGACACCTGAGAAGTAAAAACTTCTCTTTGCATACTCTGACCAAACTTTGGAAAGTTGCAAATCTCTATGATTTCTCGTTTCACACTCAGAAATCGGGGATCTTTCAACAAATTTATGGTGAAGATAGTCAGGACATAGACCATGTAGACTAATATATGTCATGACTCCTTGATCGAAGGAGATTAAAGACATTACATCCAGCCAATTACAGTCCCACCCTTCTTTGTATTTGGAATTTTCTATTAGCTTCCATGCCCTTATTTGAAATATCTGCATTTTGGATAGTTTGGGGTCGGAAAGAGCATTCCAAACAATATTAGTACAGCGAAGATGGCTTTCAAACAGGGCTTTATACACTTGTTCAAGTTTTCGTTGAGGAAGGATCTTTCAACTTTCCCAAAGAGCTTGCACCCCCTTTGAGTTTGTTCTTGACAGCTTTACATTGCTTTTTCCAGTTAAGGCTTTCGTCGATGTTAATACCTAAATATCTCATCTTCTCTACCCTTTTGATAACTTCATTATCGAGGAAAAGATTTGATAATCTTTTATGAAATGTGTGTACTCAAATATCTACTTGGGGATATCATTTCATGACAACAACAAGAACATAATTCAAAACATCTGCTTATGTACATGAAGAGTTACTGATCGATATATCAAGCATTATGCTCAATAATGTGATTGTCTATCATTATGACACGAACAAAGAGAATAGAAAAATAAAGTATAATCGTTACTATAAGTTTTGCCCTCAATGTAAAGATAATTACATCCCTCTCTTTCCCTGGTATTGTAAACAGTGATATTGTGAATGACCAGTTTAAGTCTCACCAATTTGAGTATGTCTATAAATGCATGAAGTCATCCGCCTCGGTTTCACACTCCACACTAACTGACATTTCCTCTATCGTCAAGACAGCAAAGTTAGTTTAGTCTCACTGAAATCTATACATGTATGAACAATTTCCAAACTGTCTTCAAACAAATTTGTGGATCAAACAAAGGCAATATCTCATTTTTTGTTTACACCATTTTCAACAACTTCTCTTTGCTGCGATTCAACTGCCATTTTGCTATTGTTTCTAAGCATTAGCCTAGAAACCCTTGGTTTCAGAGAAAAGTAGGGATAAAATTTGAGTTAAAAGTCGAAGAATAGGATCAGTTTCCTAGAACCTCCGATACTGGTGCTTACATATGATAGATAGTGAGAGTTGGCCAACGGGGAGCTTATCATGAAAATTGTGGAGATACGAAAATTCATCACTTCAATGTGTCGAGATGCCTCGAAGGTGATTTCTAGGGATGGTTCAAGAGGACTGAGTCCCCCTTGTTAAAAGTCTCGCTCATTTTGGGGAAATACCTCCCTCCAAACTTTTCTCACTGCTTTATGTCTACTGGGATCTTTCTAATTTTGGTTGTAGTATATCATGATCAGATAAAAAGTAATATTTCTCCACCTTTGAAAATATGGGCGTAGTTATGCATAGGCTACATCCCTTTTATGACATTGCACCCATGTAAAATGGGATATTTTACACGCAAGCGGACTGTACCAAGTGTGAACGCCAAAAGAGAATTAACACAGAAAAATCCATTGATCTGTCAAAAGCAGTCTTTAATTCGTAATTCGTAACATGTTAACGAACGTAGTTCGATGAGATAACTTGCGTCCCTGCCATTGAATTCGAGTGTGTGTGCCTTATTTCCGTTCTATAGCTACTTATTTGCGTTCTCGTACTTTAGGTCTTTGTTCGAATGCGGATGCTACAAACAATACAATACCGAATGACGGCTGTATCCTAAAATGTATAATTATGGGAAGTGGGGAAGTGGGGGTAACTTTCTAATTGACACATGGTACCTAGTTACGCACAGGCTTCCTAACTGCCTAGTGACAATCCGAGAGTATGATTGAATACAAATGATTACACCATGCTAAAAGGACTACTAACTAGTACTGCAAATTTAGCGTTATTATACCTAGAACCACCCTTGCTAGAATTGTTAGAAATTACGCCTGAATTAACTTTTTTAACGCATTCTCGCGATATTGAAGCATATCTCAACAAGCGTATCGCGATAGTGAGTATCTCGAATGATGAGTTGCTTGCAATTTTACATTGACAACTATGCCGTGAAACGCTTTGTTGGTTTAAAAACTTATGCGTTCTACTTCCGAAATTTCACGACTGCACAACTGACTATCATAGTATTGATTGTGTCAGATACATAGCTGAGTATTCTTCTTGCTGCTCGAGAAACATTATTATTATTTTTTACCTCTGAAGTTTCTAGGTAGTTTGTGTAATTTCACCACTATCGCCAGATCCTATCCAGGTTCTTAGGCTTGACTGGGGAGCTAATTTTTTTAACTTCTACTTCATTGATAGCACTTTTTTAGGATGTACGCTGACCCTAATAAAGCAATCTTTTGCCATTCTGTAACTTTGATGTTTCCCAGTATTTTGTCTATATGCTTTTCAATGCCTTCCTTGACTACTGCTAGTGCTCCGATGACCACTGGCGCAGTTTGTGCCTTCATTCCTCACATTTTTGCTATTTTTATTTCCAGATCTTTATACTTGGACAGTTTCTCAACTACTTGGGTTGATGTATTTGATCAAATGGAACTGCATTATTCATCAGCATATAAGCCTTTTCTTGTTTATCCTTGAGAATAATCTCAGTTTCATTAGCGTTTGATAATTCTATCAGTGTGTACTTACGTATCCCACAGTAACTTTTTCATTTTCCGAAAGCTCCAACTGAAAGATTGAATCCAAAGAATTCGAAGGAGCAGTTTAGCATACTTTGGAGAAAATCTTGTGAAAAACACCCTCTAAGTGTAGCAACAGACCATAAACAAAATTTTAGCATAATGAAGTAAGTCGAAGACTAGACAAGTGATTGAACTAAAATAGCAAATGAATGTCTGTTTAACATTTTTATTTATGTGACTCACACAAACAACAAAACTTAACAGTACTTCAGTATTCTTTTTGTAAGAGTTTACTGTGAAGAGAGAAACCATGAAGTTGATCATTGCAATAAGATCGCTAATAAAGTTTGTGTTAATGGTAACTTGAAACTCTAGTGCCAAATCTGGTAGGTAGGCGTTGACTTAAGTCCTTGACGCCCACCACAACTATTTTGAGTACAGAGAAAGTCCTTTGATATATTATTTAACCTATTTAGAGGTCAGTACTCTTGTAAATCATTGATACAATATGACTTTTTAGACATCCAGTTACTGATGTTTCATATTAGCAAGGAGAGTAGTGAACTATTAAACACTGTGAATTTAGCTTTTCATCACTTTAAAGAATGACGTCTAGATAGCAACAATGATTTGAGAAATTTTGCTTAGAGTTTTAACTAGACTCGAACCATTTTTTAGAAGAAAACTTCCTACCATTAGCCTGGATGCTTCTTGCTATTTCGCCAATTCCAGCCTTAAATTTTCTTGACTTTTTCTTAAATTATTGAGACTTCCAACAGCATTACAGTTGCTCCTTGCTATCACGTTATTGCTTGAAACTCAGCCTGCCTACCTGTGTTTCCGTCTTATGTTTCTTGTAAAAAGAGAAACGTGTTGTGCGAGTGTAATATTATTATTGCTGTTTACAGGTGGTGAGTGTTCTTGCTAGCAAGAAGCAACTGTAAGCTCACTACTGTGAACACTGTCTTATTTGAACTCGCGTAATTCCAGCTTTTACTAATTTGAGCAAAATTCTTATGTACTTTGAAATTGCCCTTACAAGAAAATCTATATACTTCAAGTCTCTGTAATTCGAACTTCTTGCACTTCGGGGAATTTTTTCAGTCCCCTAAGCAATAAACCCTTGTAACTCAAACTTTCTGTATATTTGCTGGTGAAGTTAGTACTTCTTTTCACTAAATTTTTACAAAATTTGTGCCATTGAACTTTTTACTGTTATTTGTTTGAGAGATGTGCTTGAGAATATTGCTTTACATGTACAGGAAGAATTAACAAGTCGAAAATAGTAAGGCATAGTACTATGACAGACAGCTTTAACAAACACCGAAAGACGAACAGAGCTGCCTGTTTTGTGTTGCGTCTACGCTGCAAGACGAAGCTCATCCATGAAAATTGTTTTCCATTATTCAAAACTATTGGGCAACTTGCCTTTATGTAGCTAATTTACTTAAAACATTTAATGTGCAACTGAAGCAAAATCCAGAGATTTCAGAAATTTCGTATCAATCAAACTTTCTGCAATTCGAACAGTTGCACAAACCCAACAGAGCTCGAATCGCACAGATTTCACTGTATCTACTTAAAAGTTATAACCTCCAATTTAAAACACTACACTTTTGTTTATAATCTTGAATATTACGTCGTCATGAAGCAAAGCAAAAGCGGAACAGAATAATATGGTTCGTATCGATAATGCAAAATTAATGCGAAAAAGTATATCAACTGGAATTTTAAGAAAGTCTAGGCCATCATGAGCCTCAATATTCAGCGCTTATGAGCCTCAGTATTTTTATAAACCTTATCTTATAAATTAGGAGCATACATCGATATTTTGAAATTCATTTTTCAAGTTCTTTTCTGGTTTGTGTATGCTTAACACTGTCTAGCAGAGTATTCCAGGGTACACTGCCTTTGAACGACATTGAACTTTGTCTATATTAAATCTGCTGTACACATTGGTGCCTCAAGGCCGCAATGCATTTTCTTTCTATAAGAATAAAGTTGATAAAAATATTGAGGCGTAAAGATAATTAAACTTAAGAACAATTTAAGCAATGCAATGCCCAAACTTCATCAAGACAAATCTTTTTAGTATTCTAGTTGTAATATTGCTTTCAGATTTACTTTTGCATCATCGATACGAAATTATTCTTCTGTTCCACCCTTGCTTAGTTGTATGATGTAGTAAAACATAAACAAAGATTGGAATGTATTCCTTTGACTTTCATGCTAAGTTATACCTTTGGTAATTAAGAATAATTTGAGAATAATTCTAGGCTCAAAATCAGAAAAATTCAAGAATATCGAGGCTCTTGATGAGGTGTTTTTTATGAAAAAAGGAGTGCATCATCTCGAATATTAAAGTTCAACAATGGAACATTTCATTCAAAAGTCCCGCAAAATTGGAACATTTCATTCAAAAGTCCCGGGGGAGAAACTTGTGCACACTTCTTTTTCAAGTATAAAATTGTTTTGGTTTTTGAGCTTTAAGTTATTCTTAAATTATTCTAAAGTGCCAAAGGTGCAATTCTGCCTGAAAATCAATAAAATGTATGAAAAAGTTTAGCCTCAATCATTATATGAATACATTCCTTTGGTTCTGCTCCACTTTTATTTTGCTTTATGGGAAAGTAAGACATGATAAACACTGAATGGATAGCGAAAAACTAATCTAAAATTACTCTTAAGTGTCAAATATGCAACATCTTCAGAAAATCTAAAGACTATATTTGAACCTTTGTTGATGTCTTAATTCACCACAAAGCATAGCAAAAGTGAACCAGAATGATAAATGTTATATCGACAGTGCAAATTCTTGATGAAGCTTAAGCCTTGCATTATTCTCAAGTTATTCTTATATTTCAACGAACCTGAGCCCTAATATTTTTATAAATCGTACTCCTATAAAATAATGGTTTATTTCAGAACATGGATGGTATTTCTCTCATTCCTACCAAAGTTTAAGGAGTGTTTCTTCCTAGCAGCCTGGAACAGAGAACTCGCTATTTTCCATTGGTTAAAGTATAATTTAGTGCTAGTGACTGGAGAGTTAGGCCCCCATCCACACGAGTGCGTATATATTTGTAAACGAATATTTTCATTTCCGTTCACCCCCGTCCACACGTAAACGGCTTTTACAATAGATGGACATGGATATTTTCGTAAACGCTGTCCAAAGTGGAAATTTTGTAAACGCTGTGCTTGCGTTTACGTGTGGACGGCTGTAGACGGAAAAAGTTTTGTTACCGATGACATCATAGTTAACTTGCTAGTTTCATCTTCATCATCAGAGTATTTGATTTTGATAGGCATCAAAAAAATCAGAATATTTCGATTGACATGATTCCCAGGCAATGAAATCTATCATTTTTATAACTTAATATTAATGTATTACATTTAGAAGTAGCTCACCATCATCACCCTAGTTCAATGATTCCGTATTTTTCGTTTTCTTATTTGAATTCTCTTCCCTATTTGCTAGTGTTATAATATTGGCGCCAAAGCAGAAATAATCTTTTGTGTATGTGCCTCTGTTTACCTGCTCTTGCCCTCTAAATCGAGGCTATGATGTCATCGTTTGCAAAATTTTTTTCTGTCTACAGCCGTCCACACGTAAACGTAAACACACCTTTTACGAAAATCTCCGTCTACATCCACTGCAAACGCCGTTTACGTGTGGACGGGAGTGAATGGAAATAAAGATATTCGTTTACAGATAACTACGTATTCGTGTGGATGGGACCTTAGTGATTAGTCTCCTAGCAAAACCTAAGCCCGTTAACTGGAACTAAAGTCTCAATGGAAGATACGCTACAAGACTATTGATTGAATAACAAGGCACTTATTTATCCATCGTTTTGATCTGTTGATGTTCTTTTTGGCCTTAAGTATTTTCTATCTTTATTTACTGAGAAGCTAAGACTTCTGAATAGAGATTTAATCACAAAGATTTACTTGACCCCATTCTATAGTAACTACGCAAACGGATGTACTTTTGATGTTCATTTTAAACTTGTGCGTCACGGGCTTTCACTTTTAATGCACAAACTCTTATCTCCAGATTTGGAGAAAGGTCTTGGAAAGAGTTGGTCAATACTCTTGCTTTTGGTTCTAACGATCTTCAGAATACGCATTTAGTTTTGCAAATATTTGCTTGACCCTTTTTCTCGCTTTTTGATTTTGAGTATCTTCAGAGTAATTTAGAGCAAAGTTTTGTTAGAAAGTTCCCATGTCCACGTTAAGTGCTTAAGATTTGTTCGTTATTCAGGCTTTAGGCTATGAAATACCTCTTTAACTGGTGAAATTGAATTCAGTTGTTAAATTTAAGGAGATTTGCTAGCTTGAGGCTGAAATCTTCTGCTTCTGTCACATTGAGTCACTGGTGTGTTGGCCCACTAGGACTAAGGAAATTTCCTGTTAACCCTTTGAAACACTCCATGTGGGCCCACCCTTATGATTGTTCCTTGCTAAGCTTCTATCGTTTGTAACATCAGATGCTATAGAAGAAGCAAATGAACTAAGCCCCACGCTGCCTCCGAAACACCTATTTTCTAACATACACGGTTTTTTTATAAGAAAAATTTCTTTAAGAAACGTATGGTTGATATTAGGCAAAAATTAAGAAACATAGGCAGGCTGAGTTTCAAGCAATAAGTTACAAAAGCTGTTTTTACAAGTAAATGTTTGATCAAACTAGCAAGAAAATAGAATGAACATCCATTACATTTCTCACAAAACCTGAGCATCCTTTTTCTTGCATCACAACTACCTAATATAGGCTGTTATTGTCATTGGAAGTCTTATATTTGAGGAGCATTTAAGGTAGGGTTTAATAAAATATTAAGAAACATCCAGGCTGAATCCAGAGAGTTTCTTTCTTATGATACAAACGTGTTTTATAGGTGATACCAGAAATAAACATCCAAGATAAGGGATCGTGTGTCTTCTGTTATGGCATAGTGGGTCTCTGAAGCCTCGTTTCCATATAACTTTCTAGTGCTGGCGACCCACCAGCGACATTGCTACTGAAGCATGTTTCCACTAACCGGCAACCCACCAGCAATGAGCTCTCTTCCGTACAGAATTTAAAAATAAAACTGAAATGAAAGTCATTTTTAGTAGTATTGACGCCAATCAAACTAATGAAACTGCCGGAGACCCAGTGGCGACCTATCGCAGTCTCATGTTTCCATATAAATTCCTCGAGATCGCCGGCACCGCAATAGAAAAAAAGTTGAACAAGTTTCAACTTTTCTTCGATGTCTGCGGTGGGTCGCCGGTGGGTCGTCGGTGGGTCGTCGGTGGGTCGCCGGTGGGTCGCCGGCAGTTGAAATGAAGTGTTTCTATTAAAGAATTCAATGTCGCCGATGATTAACCGATGGGTCGCCGGCACTAGAAAGTTAAATGGAAACCAGGCTTAAAAGGTTGATTATCCCGACTTATAAAGTTCCCACCACGTACCTGCTTTTAGCACTTCTCCATATCCAATAAGATCTCTATTTTGTAACCATAGTGACTCTATTTAATTTTTCTCTGTTTGCCAAATGTTTTGTATTTTTAAGTGGTTTCGTCTTTACAGCATTATCGATCTCAACTACTTATGATGTGGCTAATTTCGAGTCATGGTAGAGATTGTCACTGAATTTAATTTACCGTAATTTATATTGACGCCTAGTGTTATGGAACAGAAATTTATTTTGAAGTAAATTTTTCTGCATTAGATATTTTGGCAAGCAAGGTGTATACGTTGGATATTCAGCTGTAATCTAAGCCGATAGTGAGTAACTTTTGCAAATTTTAAGATATTCAGCATAACATCAAACCAAATTGCCTTTTTTCACAAAATGTCGCAATTCCTTACAATCTTTCATTTTTATAAGAGCCGGTAACATTGAGGTCCAGTCTGGATGATCTTAGTTTTTTCCAAATTTTGAGGCTGAATCGTTCTTAATTTTTTCTTAAATTAGTGGTGTCTAGGCCATTTAGAAAGACATTGACAGACAGTAAGCTTTTTTTCTATAATAAATTGGCTTATAAGAAAGTGGTACTCGACTGCTCAGAAAGGTAAAAAAGCTCAGTACTGGATTTCTGAGACCAAAGAAAGCTTATAATTGTTTAGAATTTGACATATTTGTGTACAAAATGGTATGTATGTTAGATTGACGCTCCTCTAACAGTTTAACTTCTGCTAGTTACTAATATTTATCATCATTTCAGGTGTACATGGAGCTTTTCACATTCTTCTAATATGCACGCACAATTAATTGGAACTTGAAAACATGTGCTAAGAAAGTCTTACGAAAGTTTTGATACTGGAATCGTGGAGAAGTTAAGAAAAGTTTCAGTACCGGGTCAAAAAAACCGTCTTATAAAATAAAAAACGTGTATACAAGACAACATTGGATGTTTTCATTGATTCAGAACCAAAATGTTACAACCAGGATAGTCTCTCTTGGTTTTTATTGAAAAACGTTTATAAGCAATTTTTGTCCCGTGTTCTAATAAAATTATTCTTATAAAAAAGAGTGTAATATACAAAAGCTTCCTCTCATTATCAGATCAGAATACAAGTGAATATCTAACGTGTAACAAGCCTTAGCATAAAATTCCTTAATGTTATATTGAATTGTTATATTGAATCTATTTTCTGGCATGAGGTTGTCTGGGTTCTAACGTGCGAAACCTACAGCATTTGCAGGAATTTCACTACCAATTAAATGAATCCATTACTTCATCGAGTATTCCTATTTCGTTTAATCTTTCTTTCGCCTTTTCGACACTCTTTTAACGAAATAAGTACTTTCGTAGTCATGGGTAATATTGAGCTTTCAAGGTCACCCTTGAGAACGTGGGTGGTGACCATAAAAAGGCCCACGACAAAAAGGCTTCTTCACTTATCGCATGCTTAATTTAATTTCTGAAGTCTTGGCCAAAATTGTTTGCTTCCATGATGTAGACAACTCTTAGACAACTAACACAAAATCAATTAGGCTTAACTGATCATTATACCACTTTAAAGCAAATATGAAGTACTTTTGGCAATGTGGACATTGTACTGTCAATGCTATTGTAACACTGTTTCAGATTACCTTCAGCAATATCGATATATGCCTGTTAATTATTCCCTTCCACTTATTTTGTTTTATGACAAAGATTTGAATATAATCCTATGATTTTCTGGCGAAGCTTCACTTTTAGCACTTTAGAATAATGTAAGAATAATTTAAGACTCAAAACCAAAAACCAGGCGCAGCGAAAACTTAGGTATTCTTTTAACAATAGTGCACCAAGGAGATCATTGTACACTTCGAATAACACAATCATTCCTCTCTCTCTCTCTCTCTCTCTCTCTCTCTCTCTCTCTATATATATATATATATATATATATATATATATATATATATATATATATATATATATATATATATA
>WIPJ01067290.1:186758-205651 GCA_018155075.1 Cassiopea andromeda | reverse complement strand
ATATATATATACGAAACGTATAAACATAAGAAAGGGTATATTTTTTATCATTATATATATATGCTATATATATATATATATTATATGTATATTATATCTATATATTTTTGTATATATATTATATTCATATATTTATATATAGTTATATTAATATTTATAGATATTCAAAAATACGTGATAGAAAGGGCTAACACTTTTACCTCCATCCCCATTATGTAACGGCTGGTCATGCTCACGTTACTACTTCCTTTTTGTCACTTGACATTCTGGCATGAGATCCCCTTCTCAAAGCACCATCCTCTATTCATGGGCATTGATGGAGCTTCATGCAGTACACCAAAAGACCTTGCATAATATAATACTGCACAATATAGAATACAATAATATGATATGATAATTTAATGTAATATACACACTTTTTTATAAGAATACTTCATTTTTCGTTGAGCTCCAATATTCTTCCATTTTTCGGGTTTTAAGTCTTAGATTATTCTAAATTGTTCTTAAATTTTAGTGATTCTTGAGTCTGAACATTCTTATAAGCTTTATTCTTATAAAACGTATGTAATAGGTTATAGTATTGTATGATAAAATTTGGCAAAGTGTATGAAACAGTATATTCACATGGTTAACAAACTAATTAGCTTTCATGTCAAGCATAAAAGAATGGATTCTTCAAATTTCTTCCCATTTATTCCTAGTGCTGTAGTGTAATTCAGATCTTAACTTTTATTGGCTACATATCTTAATAGAACATAGTCTATAAGAACATTGAATGAAGGCTCTAAGTTGCTGAAATTATGGATGACTTGGGATGATGCAAGACTCTAGCTCGCTGAGGTCTTACACTCATTGTATATATTAGTATTTTAAAAAGCATTCATCAGAAAATGAAAGTACAACTATTGCACTAAATTTTGGAATTACGCAGCACTGTTGTAAATAGCGTAAATAATAGTTTTGTTAGTTCGTGCACGTGATCAGGGAGCCATTTTGGCACTCGTGCCAGGTCTCGCTCTGATCACGTGCTCGACCTATTCATTTGGTATTTTTCTTCTGTCATTTATCCTTTTTAGCCTCATATGGGCAACTTTTGGACTGATATCTATCTATTGCTTTTTATATGTAAAAGTTGTAAGTAACTTTTGTCACAGAGAGTCGAAAAGTGAATTTGCAAAAATAAGACGCAATTTTCGGACGAAAGTTTTAGACGAAAAGTTAGACACTAAAAGCCCAATACGGAGACGTTGTGACAAGTTACAATTTGCCGGGTTTATTGATTCTGATTGCAGAGTTTCTTGTTCTTGCCGTTCCCAAAGTTGACGAAAAGAAGTCGAGTATTCTCTGTGTCTGACGCCGCCGTTAAAAGTTGAGGTGGTGAATTTATTAGTTTAATTGATCTATCTCCGTTTTTGATTAAATTACTAAACCTTCGAACTCACGTCTTTGACACCGACTTGAAAGTGGTATTACAACACAAGCAATTTTACACCCCACCCCCTATGTTTTTGTAACACCTTGTCACAAAAATGGCACATACCCACCCATTCCTAATGATTAAATGACCCCTTATATACTGTATGAACTAAATGTGTTAGAAGTTTTCCTCCGCAGAAAAATTCGTCGCCAATTTTTTTCAACAAATTATGGTTGCATTTTCAGCCAAAGCTGGTCAACTGAAATTTTCCACTAAACGAACAGTTAGGACGTTTGAAAAAAGATCCTAACCGTTCAGTTCATCCTCAAATGCATCTTCTTTTCATACATTTAATATAAAAATTTACAATTCATTACTAAAACTCTATTAGACTACTGTACAATACTTCTTTTAGGACGATACATCGGGAAGCAATACTACATGTCTGCCCCAAGGTCATTGCATAAATAGCTACGGAAAAAACACTCACTGGTTTGAAGTAAAGTTAGATTGTTAGGTGAAGTATGTGCAGTTGGTGAAGCTCAATGTCATATACTTCCAGAACGATTTTGATCCTAAAGGGTCTCTCCAGCCAAAACTTTGATATCATTTTTTGTGTATTAGAATAATGTTTCTGATGCGCTGATTTTGATAGTTTTACACTTATGAGTTAAGGTTACAGTTTTAAAGCTATGAACCTCTAAAGTTGCCCTTTTAAGAAAAAAAAGAAAGAAGGCGAAAGGGTTAGGTGGCACTGTGACGTCACGATGTTCGGCACTCGCTTGTCGTGAATCAGACGATCATTCCGTGAACTCAATCGGTTCACCCAAATTCACTCGGTTGGCTACAAATACTTTATGAAACCCATAGCATTTTGTTAAAAAGTCAAATCGATGCAAGAGCCGCTGCTTTCCTCTATTGCTACTGATGAAAATTTCTTTTGCGATGCACCGATGACCGTTATGGAAAGACGCGACAGCCCACGAAATACACCGTGACGTCAAATTTACGTCTCAGTATCACCGTCCAGCGTATTTTTCAAATTCAACTGTCAAATTTCAAATGCGCATAACTTTGAAACTATGCGAGATGCGCAAAAATAAATGGCAGATTCATGATCAGCACCTTCGAATTCTTCATATCAATCATTGAATAGCAACCCTGGAACAACAGTTGGCAAAAATGGCTGCTCATGTAAATGTCAGAGCTTCTACCCATTTCTAGTCAAAATTCACTTCTTCCATGTGTGAGATGAATTAAGATACCTATAAGACCATTAATAAATGTTATACATGGGCAAAGGAATATTCCAGATAAAAGTCTTGCAGATCAGTCTCAAGGCCAATTCCACACATGTGCAAAAATAGTACATTTGTACATTCATATGGTGTTTCCTGTCCACATGGACCAACTAATTGCTCACAGAACATTTTAGCATTTTCCACACATGAAATAAGACTGAAAACATTCCATAAACACCTATACAGCCTCGTGAAAATTCTTTTTTACGAGGTGGACACGTGCACAAGAAACCATTCTAATGTCTTTAGCATTGTACGCTGTAGGGAGCAATATGAGTTCATTCATACTACCCAAAGCTCAAAGGCTAATTGTAATATCGAAGACATCATTTTGTTATGTTGATACGGCATTGCGAAGGAGCCGTGATTATTGTTGTGTTTGCGATGTAGATATATACCTCATTGTTTATAGAGAGTAGTTTCATGTGATAAGTTTGAATTAACAGATTACGTTAAGTTAGAAGTTAGAAGCCTTAGGCTAGCATAGTTTATAGGATGAACTAGTCTCTCAAGAATTAATACTAATGTTTTAGCAAAGTCTTGAAGAAGTCAAAATTTTTATACCCTTTCATCCATACATTAGAAATAGCACCAAGAAAATGTGTGTTTGCTATACAGAGCATTGTCTAAAAGAGTATTAAGATCCCAAAATGCTGAAACTTAAAAATAATTTAAGAATTAAGGACATCTCAAGCCTCATAAAGACTTGAATCTTTGAGCTTTGAGCTTCGTTTAGATCAAGTTCATTATGTATCATTGCTATAGTGGATATGGGGCATTTTACCAAAGTATCTCCTTGCTTGAAGCACATCGACTCCATCTTACTACATGGAGTATTTCTGTGCGCAAAGCAAAATTGAATAAGGTTTAAAAGCATTAATCAGTAAAATCCATCCGAGCTGCCCTTTTTGTTCATTAGCACTCTAAAGCACACTGAAATAAGAACAGCACTTCGAACACAACTTGAGTGACGAGGTCCCATCACTCATGGGCCAAAAATACTAATTTAATTTAATATTTAATTAATGATGAATTTAATGATGAATTTAATGATGAATGATAAGATAACAAATGGGATTTGGGTATGGCATAGTTCCTCATTTTGCGTGTGTGGGGGTATGGTTATAATATAGACTATCGATCAGGAAGCTACATAAATGTTGTTGCTGCTGCAACAGTTCATCCTTTTCTAGATAATATTTTTATCTATCTTTGCGGCTATACCATCTGCAAAAATTCGTTAAAAAAATTTATAGGTATTTTCACGCTATTAATATACCATTGGTGTGTAAATCATATAACATGCCACTTGTTTTATCCTCAAAACGAAAAAGAGTATGAAATAGAGTATTTCCTTAATAATTATTAAATTCTCTTTTATAAAACTATACCTAAATTTTTGCTGAGTTATTGTCCCACTGCAACTATTTTTTTATAATTGCTATTATAAAAATTATTTTTATAATTTTTTTGGGACTATTTTTATAATCTTTTATAATTTATAATTATAATTGCACTTCTTTATAAGAAAACCTAACTTTTTGCTGACCTTCAATATTACTAAGTTTCGTTTGAGCCTAGAATTATCCTTAAACTATTCTTAAATGCCAAAGGCGTAACTTTGCCTAAATGTTTAAGGAAAAATATTCCAATCTTTGTTGGTGCTTTACTACCTTGGAAAACTAAGCAAAAATTCATATTTTGCATCGATAGTGCAAAAGTATATCTGAAAGCAGTATTATAACTAGGATACAGAAAAATCTTATTGACGCATGAGCCTCGCATTGTTGACGCATGAGCCTCGCATTGTTGACGCATGAGCCTCGCATTGTTGACGCATGAGCCTCGCATTGTTCTTAAATTATTCTTAAATGCCAGTGTTTTCGAGGCTCAGTATTCTTATAAATTTTATTCTTATAAAGATAAGAGCGTACTGCAAGACACGGCACGAACGTACTGTGAATTTCTGCTTCGTTGGATTTTCATATCTCCTATTGTATAGCTAGGAAAGTCCGTCATTTAGTGCAAACAAAGGATACACTTTTTTTCTTCAAGAAAGTTTTGCAGAGGCTAAATTTTCTTAAAGTTTTTTGACTTTGAGCTTTAAATTGTTCTTAGCTCATTCTTCAGTAACAAAGGTGTAACTTTACCTGGAAATCAAAGAAATGCATTCAACTCTTAGTTGATGTCTTACTTCATCATAAAGCAAAATATTAGTGGAGCAGAATGATAAAAAGTGTAACGGTTAAGCAAAAGTTCATCTCAAAATAAACAAAAATTCAAAGTCTTAATGAAGCTCGAGCATAGCACTACTCTTAAATGTATTTCAAACTTCAGCGATTCTGAGCCTTACTGTTCTTATAGACTTCATTCTTAAAAAAAGAGAGTGTATTAGATCATTTTAAATGTCATTTTGTGCATGCTAACCTTATGCAATTGTTGCAGAATCAGTGTTGTCAAATTGTCTGAAAGCAAAGAAGAAAACTTCAATTCCCTTTGAGAAGTTGGTGATTGTATACATGGACTTAGGAAGCGGGAAGGCACCTGGGACACGTGCTCCCCGATTTTCAAAGAGTTGGGCAAGGCGCCCCCTTGCATGTAACTTAGTTCCCCTCCTTGAGACAAAAATAATTAGAAAAATGCATGTTTCCAGCGATTTCAGAAGGTCTAAGTTTCAAAGTTTTCCGGAGGAGCATGCACCCGGGCCTCCCTAGCAGGTTTAAATTTAGGAACTGGCTCAATATTATCACGTTTTCATCATGCAAAATGTTTTTCGTTTTATTACTTGTTTTCCCCCAGAAAAGTGCTCAATCTCACTCCCAGAAAGCTGGCCAAAGCGCCCCTCAATCCAATGTGCGCCCTCACTTCTATAATGCTTCCTATGTCCCTAATTGTATGATTGAAATAGTCAGTACACTAATACAGTCGATGATATTCCACTACTAAGATTTGCAAAAGCATATGTCTCACCTCAAAGTTAGTGAAGTTAAACTTATATACAGTTATAAACAGTATTCTCTGACAACGCATTGACTCCAATGATTTGACAGGCAGCAAGCACTTAGTCGGTTCTTCAATTGTGACATGGACCTGCATCTTTTGTACACTAAAATGTGCCCCAGTAAATCTTTAAACTAAACTCAATTTCTGCTTTTCAAATAGGAGAAGGGATAGAATAGCTACAACATTTGTATTACCCATTGCTCTGCCAATAGCCTTGTTTTACATAAGCAGGGAAACCAAAGAAATAGTTGGGGGCAAACACCCTTCTTGGTCCTTAGAAAAGAGAAAGGGATCTCACGAATGGACTTTTGATAATCAGTTGACTTCATCTTCAATAGCAATCAGGATTGGGAAACCTTTTAGGGGTTGTGGACAGTCAGAAGTGCCTTATTTGAAACGAAATAGCTTTCTCTCCAAACCAAGGGAGTTCATTATTTTGAGCAATAGTAGATTTGGAAATTGAGTCATTTGCACAACTATGAGAAGTAATGCTCCTGCTAAAGAGATGACTTTGGGAGTGCTCAGTTTTTGCTTTGCATTGCTCCCCTATGGTCCTTGGTGAACTATTGTTACGTTTGGCTCCTATTGCCCTATGATCGCTCAGGCATCCCCGGTCATGATGCATAATCAAAGATGAATTACACTTAGGGTACTTATTATTTCTAGTCTACTGATTGCCGTTTCTTTTATCAGGTAAAGAAGCTCCTGAGCCCTCAATATCTCTTTCAGCTATCGTAAACGACAGTAATAGATCGTAATGATCGCAATGAATAATGTAATGATCGTAATTGAACTATTTTGTACTTCCCCTGCCCTGGGAGTATAACTCATTGCGTAGCACTTTTATGAAGGACAATAAAACAATAAAGCCACGACCCTGCGGAGGAAGGCGGCGGAGGCCGTCAAAGTCAAGTTGTAAATGATCTCCAGACTTGGGACTGGAACTAAACAGGCAGTGTGTAACGCGCGCGTAGTTCATACACTACAACTTTGTGCCATCAGCAGTTGAATTTATATTGCTACTCAAAGACAACCAAGAGTGATAGAGCATTCAGAGAGATCAGAGCACGTCGGTAAGTCAATTTTCAAGTACATGCATTCATGGTACACAGGGTTTATCATTTGATGTTTGTCGTGTTGATGAATGGACCGATCTTCACTCATCCATTTTATTTAATCCACGCTTCAAAGAGAACAAAATGTCAAACCACAGTCTCTATTTTCAACACTTTCTGCTTTGCTGAGGTGGTTTGTTTGCGAGTGTTGCAGAAATATGACTAAGGTATTTCAAATATCACTAGCGTTGTCCACATAATTTGCTGCAACGATTTTACTCGTCTCAATTGTATATTATAAATTTTTTCCTGTGAGATAGTACTAGAAGGTCGCAAATGAAAACATAATAATTTTGAATGGGGATTTAGCGTACTTGAAGTCTAATGCCAGCCTATAGCTTTTTTTAGACACAGCCCTTTAATCTGACAAATTACGAATGACTTCACTAATGAAGTTTTTAGATACGGTCTTATGTTGCGAAACCGCTCTCCGTCATTTTATGTGAGTTCCCAGCTTTGTTTTGACCACGAGTTGGTCAGATTCCGGAATATGTCGTTTTTAAAAGGTAGGACCTGCCTCTCCGCATTCAAGAAGAGCCAATATGAATTCATTTAAATTCATTCTCATTTGGAGCTCTCTATATCCGAAGCTTTTTTGGCCCATACGAGGTCCTTAAACGGGGAATGCACATTTCAGTCAATGAGGTTCAGCTTTAGGTAAAGGCAAATAGCAAAATTGTATTGTGAGAATGTCAACACAGTTACGTAGACAGTGCTACAGTGAATGCACAACATGACCCTTGAATCAAGCCAGTTTTTCTCCATGAACCTGAAGTTTCCCTAAGTGTTGGTTTTTCATGTTCTCAAATATCCAGCGTATTTTGCATCCTTCGATGCATGTATTGTCCTGCAAACCGCAACAGCAGGATACGAGGTCATTCCATCATTCACCACGTATGTGTGGCTCTGTATTTATGCTTGTGTTACAAGAAAGAAACCATGGCTATTGACTTGGTAGTTCGGAATTCCTTGGTTACTCTAGTTGAAAATCCAGGATTGGATTATGGGTGTTTCTCAAAAGGAGGTGGGAAACCCAAGATTTTCTGCTTGATCAATGATCAAAATCTGGATTTAGTAAGTTAATTAGAGGGTGGCAAAGATGATGCAAAAGCAAGACTTTTAATGTGACCAAGTTAGAGAATTAACCTGTTTCATTTGCTTCTGTTTATGTAAACACTCTGACAAACATCGATAGACACCTCTCATAAAGCGCATGTGCAATTATCATTGGCAGACGTCAAAGCTCATAATCGTTAAAGTTGAAGAATAATTTAAGAATAATGCAAGGCTGTAGTTTCATCAGGAATTGCTTCATCATATCCTAGTTTCGTGCATTCGAGCCATAATGGCGCTTTTAGAATAACCTTTGGACAATCAATACAATAGTTTTTATTCTGTTCCTATTTTGTTTCTTTTATGATGAAGTAGGAAATCTACAAAGATTTGAACATATTCATTTCATTTCCAGACCAAGTTGCACATTTAGCACTTTAGAGTAATATAAGAATAGTCTTAAACTCAAAACCAGAAAAATTAAAAAATATTGAGGCTATGCTATAAGCGAGGTATTCCTATAACAATTTGTGCACAACCACGAAGGAGCTAAAGAGTCTCACAACGACAAACAGATTTATCACAATTTTGACAATTATCCCCTTCCGAAGATCTAACTGCGCAATAACTGCAATAAACGTTTTTTAAAAGAGAGTGGTTTATATGAAAGTATTGCTTGATTGCGTAAAAAGCTCAGAAAGTTCATTATTGGATTCTGGGGTGCTAAGAAAATTCACAGGTCGTATGCCTTTAAAGAACCAAATATCGGTCAATAGGATGTTATATAAGTGGTGGTGGCTTTCTTCCAACAGTTTTCTTATGTGGTTGATTAAGGGTAGTCATGTGTTCACGCAGTGGTGAAGAAGTTAATTGGTAGCTAGGGGGGCGCTTTTCGTACATGCGTTTCTACGCCACTATGTTCATATGTAAGCGAAACTTTTTGCACTGTTCTTTAGTGCGGATGCGAAGGCGCAAACCATCAGAATTAGCAAATGTTTGCAACGAACGTCATAGGAAGTTTTAATACTGGAACTTATACCACTGGCTGGTGTGTGGAGCCCCAATTCATTTATAAAGTGTTTTTAGTTTATATGGTCATACCCCAACTGGGGGTATGAGTAGATTATTAATGATATTGTTGGAAGCATGAGAAAGCAATGAGCCATCAATTTCAAAACTCATCACTTGTCAAGTCTTTTTCTATGTAGATATCTTCAGGGGGTAACGGAACGATTTTCTAAGCAGGGGCCTGGTTATTAAGGTTGGGGATAAACTCAGGTAAAGATAGTAAAATGCCATGTCATTAAAAAAGTGGGGCTAATGCCCCGGCCCTCGGTATCGACGCCCCCGCTCTTTCATGGATTTTTCAGCTAACTTCTTCAAGGCAGGGGCTAAACATTTATAAATCTGGATACCGGGGCGGGTTACAGAAGGCGAGGGTATGAACACTTTTTAGAGGAAATTTGGGAATATGAAACTTTCTGGAGAATATTCGTGCATTGTGGTATGAAATCCCTGTACTTAGTTCTCAATGGGATATGAGAACTTTTCAACAAAATTGAAGGGATACAAAAGTGGTGAACAGTTTTTAATTGTAACCAGCCCCTGCATCCAAGGTTATGAATAACTCGGCCCTTACCTGTCATGCTTTGTTTTCTGAGACGAATTTTTCAAATTATAAGACCACCACGTAGTAGACACGTAAATGTAGGGACAAATTGTTGAACCAGTGCCAATTCCCCGCAAGAGAACTTTCCTATTCGAAATGCAGAGTTTTTTATACGGAACCTACATTTAGAAGGCCGAAATATTTAAAGAACTTATACTACTAAAAACGACATCCCTAAGGAACTTTTCGATTTGAAGATTTTTATAACTACAAGCATCAAGAACTAAAAATGCCGATTCCTTTCAAGTGTTTCATTGAATAATGTGGTACAACACTAAGCTTGATGAATACACGTTTTTTTTTATAAGAAAATCACTATTTTGCCTGAGCCTCAATTTTCTTAACTTTTCCCGAAATTGATTTTCTTAAATTTTTCTTAACTTCTTCTGAAATAAACTGGCTAGAGTGGTTTGCACTTTCGTTAATACTATTGTATACTTGAATTTGGATTCCATCTTTAACATTTTGAATACAATAACGACGAAATTTCCGATTTTTGGCCTATAAAAACACTTAATTTTGGAATTTGAGCCTCGTGATTTTCTTACGATTTTCTTAAGATTTTGTCGATTTGAACCTCATTTTCTTATAAACTTTTTTCTTATAAAAAAAAAAACGTGTATCGAGTTATGTATGAAGATTCAAGTGAGGATTACATTACATTGCATGACATTAATGGAATAGACATGATACTGATTCATTAACATTTCATTTTTGAATTTATAAAACTTTGTTCCTGATTTCTTTGTGTTTTTACTCCTCAGTTCTAGTCACCAGTAACGGCAAAATTCAAAATTTTATGTTTTTCCTGTTTCTGTACTATTTTTATGGCATTTGAAAATTAAGGCACTATTAAGGAACTTTTGGTACTACAATTTGCTGATTTGAGGTCTACAAATAAAGACCTTTTAGAACTAGGCGTTGAGGTAGGTTCCTTATAAAAAAAGCGTGTATAAGCAGAGGCGATTTTTCAAGAAAATTCAGGGTGAAAAGGGGCTGAATTTGCCGAGTATTTTGAAAGAAACACGGATACTCGACAAATACTTGGGGATATTTGTCGATTAAACTTGTTACTCGTGAGCAAACATGTAAAAAAAACTCGAGGCTCAAGCAAAAAAGTGATTTCTTATTAAAAAATCGTGTATTAGGCCTTTGGCTTTACTACTTTTCCGGAGAATTTGCCGACTTGATGGCACCTGGAGGGGCACTGTGTCCTCCTTGCCCCCTAGTATCCACTACTGGCTATAATTGTCAAAATACTTTATATTGTTAATGGCAATCCATTTCTATGTATCAAACACAGCTGGAAAAAAAGCAGAAAATATTGTATGTCATATTTCTGCAGCATTAAATTCTATTTTCAAGACCATTGTATTATTCTTGGGCAATTCCACGGTAACGGACGTACATTTTGGGCAAAATTTATGCTTTATATTCAGTTCCTGGAACCATATAACACCGGTTGGGAATGCAGTGCTCTATCAATTTTCACTAGATAAGGCAGTACACACAGCAAGAAAAATTTATTCAGTGGCTTACAGGCCTCGTTAAAAGTATTTTGTGCCTCCAAGTGCAGGTCTGAGAAAAATGTGCCTGCAGAGAAAATAGAATGTGATAGATGGTCATACACAGATTTGGATGAAAAATGCCTGCAGATATTTGAGATTAATGAGCCCTGGTGGCTTTTAGTTGCCTAGGAAAGCTGGTAGCGAACGTACTCTTGGTCTACTGAGATATAGAATAGCCGTCTTCAATAATTCTGTTAGACTACAATTTTAGTAATCTTTTATGTTTCTAATATTCAAGTGTCTAGAACTACTTGGTAAGGCTGTCACCTTTGATGCAATATTACATTGCCTTAAACTGTGTGTCCCCTCTATCCAGTTTCCTAAATTTCCTTCCAAACTGGATTTAGCGTCAAGTACTGATTGATGAGTTAAGAAATCCCTTCCGAATTTGCTCATATCAACAGACTGTTCCCGCACTTTCTAGATTGCACGAAATAATGGAGAAATTATTTGACATATCTAGTGCCCCAAATATTGCTTCTATTTTTTCGTGCTAACTTGGAATTTTGTGATGAAGAAAGTTGATAACGGTGTCTGCAGTTAGTGGGTGGAAGCAAATTCTCCCCTCAACCTAAAGCAGCTATTTCCATCGTTGGTATATTAATTCCTGCATTACTTTAGTTTATTATGTTTTGTCCAAGCTGTTTTATGGTTTTGTTCTGATTATTACGCTAACTCTACTATCCTCGTTTCAATGTTTAGTTTTTTGTGGCTATGCAGCCTCTTTCAAAGTTGGCCTAAGTTTGTTTGGTTTAGCTTTTTGACACCTTCATTTGACTTTTAGTGCCTAAGCACTAGCAACCCTGGTTGTTTCCATACAGACCTTGGATGTCATTATTGTGTTGGAATCAAACATCAAGCTTAGCATAATACTATCCTGGTTTGAAAGAAAATTGCAAGCACTGAGTCATAAATTGATATTAAACATGGGATTAATAAATGTACACAATGATATAGCTAAATAGATGATTAAACAATTCAAAATTCCATGCTCAACAAATCAAATGACATTCCATTTTTCATTAATGAGTAGCACAAACTGAACATTTCAAATATGCGTAAACGAAGGAGATGAAAAATGCTTGCTTAATTCCTTGTGTTAGTTCATTCCTTTCAATAGGAACATCGTTTATAAGAATTTTAACGCTCAGAATCGAAGAAAATTAAGAATAATTTGTAAATAATGCACCGCTCAAGCTTCATCAAGATTTCGGATTTATGCATACTGTTTATTGGTGAATTGATATTGCGGCTGGCTAGTAGAATACTTGCTTGCTTAAATGATACCTTTTGTTCGTGTGTGTACTAGCCATCAAGATTGATGAAGACCAATTTATAAAATACTGGCATATCATTTGCATAAGTGATACATAAGCATATTCCTTGCACCTTCAACAACGAATTGACTAGTTATCTTTCACTGCTGCTAATTTGCTATTCTTGCCTGGTGCAATTAGTGTACATAGCTGTTTTTTTTGGTAAGTAATGTCGGGGAAAGGCCATAGGGCCTATAACAAAGCCCCGACAAAGGAAAAACTGAGAAAATGAGGGGAAGTTTAAGTAGCAAGGGAGATAAGATCAAGTTTGTTGATGTTAGATTTCAAAGATGACAAATTGTAGGATTCAGGTAGAAATGGTAGAAATGGTAGAAATGGTAGAAATGGTAGAAATGGTAGAAATGGTAGAAATGGTAGAAATGGCATACCCAGGGTCGTATCTGTTTGCAAAGGGGAAAGAAGGTGTCACTAGGGGAAGACATGGGGTGAGGGGTGTGTCTCCCATAGTCAACGTGAAATAGCAGCTGATATGGCGCAGAACAGGGGTCACCAACCTTTGTGGTTTTCGGGGCCACAATCACTACAAACTGCCCATGCCTGGGGCAGATGCAGGCAAAATAGAACCCCATTTTGAACAAAGCTGTTCAATTTGGAGGTCCCTGTGGGAAAAGAGAATTAGCAGACTAGAAGAGTTGTACAATGTAAAAAAAGCATCAGTACCCTTGCCAAAACAGCATGCTACCTTTCAAATGTATAAACGTTTTCCTTACACTGGGGCTTGATTGTGTGGAAGCTGGGGCCGGAGGTTGGTGACCCCTGACGTAGAAGTAAAGAATGATGGGGTTCAATGGGGCCGTACCCTCTGGTACACTTTTTCTAATAGCTTTCTTTGAATTTTAAAGAATATCCCTTTTAACAATAAAGATATTCCCTTTCTAAAATGAAAAGCAAGTGAAGTCAGTAATATGCATGTGAGAGCCTTAAATAGCCCTTTTGCACTTATTATTTTAAAATTATGCTGGGTTAACACTGTAGATATTTATCTTTAGATTCAGAAAGCCATCGACAACAGGAAAAGTCGGATAGACATTTGTCTACAGAAACTAGGATGGGAAAAGTATTTACGCGCTGTACTTGCTAGATGAAACATGGAAAAAGACATGCTTGAAACATTGATCTATTCTTAGATATTGAAAAAGCAGGGAAAAGACCATCAGTCTATCGACATCAATCTAACGGCAAAAGTCTATGAGAAGTAGAACACATTCTACTTCATCGACTTTGTTCACACGCGGCTCTTTTGTTGGCACGTGCCGACATCCTTTGTGTTGTCCATGAACATCCGAATCTATGGACAAAGATCTATAGTTTGAACCCTATCGATTTTGTTGCAGATTTGAGCGTGTAGCAGCAGATTTTATGCAAATATGAGCATCGTTTTATTCTAACAGTTCCTCAAAAGCTCGCAGAACAGACGAATTTTTCAGTCGGAGATTGCGGTAGCCCAGACCAATTGAAGCGGGATTCTGTCTTAGGTTCATGAGATTCAAAATTAACCTACCGAGGCTAAAGTTATTATGCCCTGCAGCATGCTCTGTCTATATCAGGGGTGTCAAATATACCGTCTGTGGACCAAATCTAGTCCACCAAGACCTTCAATGTGACAACCAAAGGAATTTTGAATAAGCTGAAACCTAGCGATATTTTCTCTCCTGTACTAGCTAGCATTTATAAGTTCAGTTCCTCAGCTTATTGCCATTGTCTAGCGCGCCGGATAGGATATATGCAATGAATTATGTGAATTTTTTACATTGCCAGTACCTAGTCCTCTCGGACTCCATCAACCTACCCGGCCTGCGTGACGTCACATTACGCCATATTTGGCCCCTGGCCAAATTGAGTTTGACACCGCTGTTGTATGTGGTATTTATGCCTGTGTGTTTTATAAGGAAACTAACTCAAGGATTAGTTCTAAAAGTTCCTTATTTTTGGATCTCTATTTATCAAATTCTAGTACTAAAAGTTCCTGTTAAAAGTTCCTTAATTTTCACTGCACATATTGTGCAATAAAACCAGTACGAACATAAGGAAAAATCAATCTTCTGGATTTTACATGTTGTTTTGGCTAGAACTTAAAAGAAAAAGCACAAATAAGGTAGGAAAGAAGTTGTATAAATGTATCTGTGTAAGTCGCGGCTGTAAATGAATCTTGATTATTTGCAGTTATAGAAATTTTTTTAGAATTGATAAGTTCCGTAGGTTTTTCTCCATTTGTAGTATAAGTTCCTTAAATATTTTGGCCGTCTACATGTAAGTTCCTTATAAAGCGGTTCCTTATAAAATAGAAAGCGTGTATTTGCGTCTGTAACAACAGCAGGTTTTCAGCGAGTAACTATTAAGCCTGTGACTCGATCTCTTGTGGTTTCTCATTTGATTGTTGCTAAATTTTTCTCTCACAGTTCTTAACGCAACAAGTTCGCTAGATACCTCCCTGTAGATTTTGGCGTGTATTTAGTTATTAGAAAACTTAGTCAGGATTATTACTCTTGAGATTATTTAGGAATGTTTGCAGTGTGGGCGTAATCCCTAGAAAAGGGTGTGACTAGAAAATCAAAGCAAAACTGTGTGAATTCATGCTTGCTATGGTCCACAGATAAGAAGAAGGATGAAGAACAGAGAAGAGTGGCGTTCCATGGTTGTCCACGTCCGGATGGATACGGCACTACGATAGGATAGGATGGTCCACAGAGGTGTCGAAACCGGGGAGGGGAGGGCGGAGGCAATGGCCCCCTTAGCTGTTCATAAAAAAGCGAATTTCATTCTTTTACCTGAGCTTATTCCGGCATTAGCGACAAGACCCCTCCACTTTGAAAGTCATTTCGACGCTTCTGGTCCAAACGGCATTCCAGACCTTCTGCGCCAGATCTGTAGAGAGGAGGAACCTTTATATAGATGTGTCAATTGTGCTTTAGCAAGTTTTAGCGAGTTCTTGCGAATTTTGGCTAGTTTTGGCAAGTTTGTCAGCATTTATGCCTTATTTTCCTAAGTTTTACTAGCTCGAATGGCGATCTAGTTTATTCTAGAAAATATTTGGCTAGAATCTGTGTCGAACAAACTCTCAGCATGCATACTGGACTACGGTGGGTAGAGGTATGCTAGTGGCATGTTTGGTGACCACAACGCTCAAAAGTTAAAAAGAAATACTCAGTGAAATAGAAAGTTAGTGCTCGTATTTGGCTTTATTTTCGTTCATGAAGCATTTCTTACTATTGCGAAAAACGCTACGTTTATTTTTCAGAACAATTTGAAGGAAATTATGCCAAACAAGGCATTTCCAATTTGTGCTGGGAGTCTGAAGGTTCCGATCACGATACATTTTTCTTGGGCCTTCACCCCCTGACCATTTATCTTTCTCTGTCCCAACTAGGTTATGCACCCCAATTCTGTCTTTAACCGCAGCAAATTGATTGTCCGCGTACGGTGGAGCGGTTATCAATTTCTTTTGTTTGAAACGGAAGATCAGGTATCTAGATAATAGCCTATTTCGAGCTTTCTGTCGCACTGAGGTCAGATCGTAGGATAAACAATATATCACAGTATAAAGCGTCATAAACGTCTTCTATGATTTCCGTTCGCATGGCAATTCCACTCCGCTTCATGATCTAATCCGTATTATATGATGACCTGCGATTTGTTGTTTATTTTTGTTACCCAATAACGTCGGCCAACAGTTAGACGCTGTGCATGGTGTTCCTCTGACAATATCAAACTGCCCATGATGCTTTGTAGTGCTGTCACATTTGGGCTTATTATTCACCAGTTCAGTCACAAAGTTGACGGTCAAGTTTCACTCCTATGATCAGCCCTTTGATAGTGGAGGAGGCAATTAGAAGTTTGGTAAGGTTTTATTCACCTTAGAAGATTCTTTTCTATTTACTTAATCTGTCTTGTTTTGTTGCGTTTTATCAGAAGGCAAACAGCGTGTTTTGATCCACATTTTACTATTCGAATATGCTGTTGTTAAATTGAATGGAATGTTTTGTTTGCAGCGCGGCAATCGTTGAAACATTATTGTGGCTTTGCCATTGGCCTGCTTCCTGTCTTGTTTCTCCTTATTGTTTTTCGATACGACTTTGCACATTACAGCAAATTGAATGACATGACGTTGATCTGAAAGCACGAGAAAAAGAAATTTCTGCTACTAGAGCCGTTCACCTGGCAAGTTAGTAGTTACATTTATACCAATTTATTTGCTGACGGTAACAACTAATGTATAAAACCAGCTTCCATTGTGAAATAAGCCACTCTTCAAAAGTTTCATTTTCCATGGCTAACTCTTTCTCAGAGTTGAATGTATGCTCAGCTCACCTTCCAGAAACTATTTAGCTAGTCTTCTCATTGATTTCAAAAAGCATACGTTTCATTTTCCAGTTCTACACTTTTTTATACAATACCGAATTTTTTTTGCTGAGCTCCAATATTTTTAGTTGCTTTTGTTTTTCAGCCTTAGATTATTCATAAATGTTTCTCAATTCAAATTTTATAACTTGGCCTGACTATTAAAGAAATATATTGAAATCGTAGTTGGTGTCTTACTTTATCACAAAGCAGAACAAAAGTAGAAAGAAAATGGATATCGAATCGATAATGAATAATTACTCTAAGAGCAGCAGTTTAGATCGAATAATAAGTATTATAAGTTTCGATGAAGCTTGAACCGTGCATTGGCCTTGAGTTATCATTAAGAATCAATGATTCTTTGCCTTCGTATTCTTTTATGTTTTATTCCTAAAATGAAAACAGAGTCACTGGGTCATGGCTGATATATTGCATGATGAGCTTCTAGTATTGCTTTGTTTGTACAACATTAAGGCCAGTGATGATATTGAGTTGAATATCAGAAAGTAGAATAGTTGAGTTTGCCAGGTGGTAAGAAGTTCTTTCAGAGTTATGAACACAGTTAATTAGGCCTGTCCCATCCAAATGGTAAACCCACAGCTTTGTAAATTGCTTTTGAAGTATCAACACTATTTGTGTTCCGTTGAATTTTGAGTCGTAATACTATAATGTTAATATCATTGTCTTGTTCTATTGCAGTAATCAAAATGGTGGGTAGAGTAGAAAGTTTTGTGTGTCTGGTGTGTTTGGTCGCTGCTTTGAGCACATCGGATTATAGTAAGTCGTCCCATTATACGCCTTTGCTATCATGATTCCCAAAATCTTTAATATTGTTTCACAACACACCTTCTATTTCTATACGAAAGAAGTGATCAGCTACTCAAACTGTTAAGAAAGTTCAGTACTGGATTTTTGAAACTAAAGAAAATTTTTCAGTGTCTATATATTTGAAATTCGAGTTATTATGTACAACAATTCATGTATGTGATGTTGGCTACCTTCTAACAGTTTAACTTCTGGTATTTACAAAGATTTGTCATCATTTCAAGTGCAGCCTTTTCACTTTACATTAATGTGCTTGCGCAAAGTAAAGTTTTTGCTAAGAAAGTCTTAAGAAAGATTTGTTGTTGGAATCGTGAAAAGTTTAAGAAAGTGTCAGTACTGGGCCAAAACACTGTCTTATGAAAAAACGTGTAGTCCTGAACGCTGTATAAGTACATTTGAAGTAGAACATTTTGGTTCTGTCGTTGTTTTCTCAAGGGTAGTAGTTGTAGTATTACCAATCACACGTCCTAATGTGTAACGTTGAAGGTATTTTAATCATGTGACAAGAAAATTTGATTGAGAGCACACAATTCAATTCTGGAGCAACCACAAAAGAGGTAGTGTTGAATGCTTCAAACAGACTCCAGCCTATGAATTCTCCCAAATTCTTGTGTCTTATACATGAGAATTCGCCTGCGTGCCAAGTGTGCTAAGTTTGGAAGTCATTAGGGTATCTATTGTCTATTGCATGTCATACATCTCAGAGTGGTAATGTCGTTACTGAGAAGCATTTTGAACGAAGGACACGTTCGGATATAACACAGGAATACGCAAATATTACGCACTCATCACAAACAATGACTATTTTCCCCTTGAATACCTGGACCGAAACAGTTATTTGCAAGTGGCTCATGGAGCGAACTCTAGGATATCTCTTCTTCCTTTGTGTTGAACACAGCGAAGCTAAGTGTTTGTTGGTTTCTTTCGGATATTGGAGTCGTTTTTGACCTCGGGAAAGTTCATTCAATATCATGGCTTTGATGTTTACCTTCGGTTTCTTTTCTAAGAATACGAATCTTGAACGAATTCCAAAACCCCTTTGTGTTTTGTTGAGCAATTTATATTTGGCTTTCCATTCTATTTTCGTTGTCTGTGGGTGTGTATGGATAAGGCGTAATAGTCATATCTGACCGTAGATGCTCAACAAATGAGACTGGAGCTGGGGGGCTGGTGGCTTTGGTCCCCCGCATTTTGCATACTAAGGTGTTGGTTAACGTGGCCGACAGCTATCAATCAGCTAAGACAATTTGCAGCCCCCCCCCCCCCG
>WIPJ01067290.1:109025-186573 GCA_018155075.1 Cassiopea andromeda | reverse complement strand
CCCCCCCCCCCCCGACACAAAGAAGCTCTGTGGCCAATTTACCCACTGCAAGCAAACCTCATGCATAGAGTATTTTCATTTGACAGAGGTGTTTTTAGTCTTTATATGTGTTTTTATATGGCTTGAAGTTAATAATGCATCGTAATTTGAAGATGACACGCCAAGAAACCTGAGAGTCAGCTCTGCCATTGAACCAGGGAATTTTAGGCATTTGTAATTCTGATCCAGAGTGGATGTTTTGCAGCAGCATCCAGATATATCCTACGTGGAGCTGGAATTTGATGTTGTTTGAATTTTCTTGGTGAATAACTTTGTCATCATCCTATGTGATCACCAGACGCCATTGTGGGGAAGAGCTACTGTAATGTCTCGGATTGGCCTACGTCGAAAGAACTGCCCCCGAGTAAGCCTCTATCCTCAAGCAAGAAAATTTTTGTAAGCCCCTATCCCTCGAGTATGCCCTCACCCATAAATTTAGAGTTAAGAAAGAAAATAGGATTGCAATTTTCCTTTATTAATGACCACTACCTAAATCCAAAATAAGTAAGCCCTCAGGTGGCTAATTCAAGGATTTACGGTATCCTGCACAATCTACCTGACACCATCTATCCGACACAGGGACGTATCTTGACTATATTCTGGGGGGAGGTGTCAGAGGTTTTGCCCTGTGAAAATGAGATCTATTATCAGCGAGTTGGCCACAGTGTTTTCTGCGATCTTTTTGTAGCAACACAGTGCCGTAACCACGGGGGGGGCAAGGGGGGCTGGAGCCCCCCCAATAATTTCTTGTTAAAATAAATTTCTCAGCTCCTCCACCTCAACCATGATGAGGCCTCCTCCGATAGTGACTTCTAAGCCCCCCAAAATGAAAATCGTGGTTACGTCCCTGCAACAGTTGATTAAATGGTTCTGGTTCCAGTAAGTCAACCTGCGAAAATACGCTATACTGGCGTTTTTCCCCTGCGTAATGGCAATTTTTGAAGGTGGACGTGGGTGACTCATATCCCCCATAAATTTCGCCCATGGTCCGACACCATCTTGCGAATGAGACGCGTAGTGTTTTCATTTCCTTTTTTTTATTTCTTCAATATTTGCCCACAAATCTCTATCAGCAAGAATACAAAAGAATATAAAGTAAAACATATAAACAGTTACAATATAACATAAAAGGAAAATACTGCTGAATAAGATTTAAACAGCTATAACTGCAGCTTTCACTAGAAACCATGCTTTTGGAGAAAAATTGCTAGTGTAGCAAACATGCTTTCCGGGGAACAGGTATACATACCTTAAATTCTCATTTAAGCCCCCGGGGGCGTATTAATTTCAAGCACTAGAGAAGGGCTTGTTGGAGAGAGGGGCTTATAAGAGAGGGGGCTTATAAGAGAGGGGGCTTATAAGAGAGGGGGCTTATAAGAGAGGGAGCTTATAAGAGAGGGGGGCTTAATACATACCTTGAAAATTTTTAATAGTTAACTAACTATTTGCCCATTGAAAGTAGAGAAAAATTGTGTAGTTTGTACATCATTAGTTCACAGCAAAAGAAATATTTTCCAGGGGGGCTTAATCGAGAATTTGAGAGCAGAATTGCGAAATTTTCCATGACCTTGGTGACAAGGCCCCTCCACTTTGAAATTCGTTTGACACCCCTGGCCCTGCACTGTATGGGAAGGCAACCAATTGTAGGCTACCAGAGAAAGCAATATTTTAGGAAATGCTTGAAGCGATGCGTAGTATATGCTCACAGGTTAAAGTTAAAGCTAGCTGCAAGTGTTTTTTTGACTGTATTCTTGCAGTACAGATTCTTTCATAAGAAACAAACTTGCTGCCTTCAGCCAGGCTGTTTCTTAATTTTCGTCAAATGCAGCCTTCATTGTTTCGCCAATCATTTTTAAATTCTTCCAATAACAATAACAAGAAAATGAACTGTGATGCATGAAAAGGGATGCTCAAATTTTTTTTGAGGGATGTGATGAATACTGTTTATATTTTATTTCCAGTTTGATCAAATATTTTCTTGTAACAACAGTTGCTTCAAGTTATTATTTGAAACTCAGTCTGCTTATGTTTCTTAACCGTTTGTTACTTTTTGCCTAATTTCAGCCTCATGTTTCTTATAGACAAGTTTCTTATAAAAAATTTTACACTTCAGTTTGTCCAGCGCTCTAATTAAGGGATTATGTGAGTTGATGTGAGCAATCTTATTTAATTAGTAGGCAAGACATTCTTTATTAGATATACTCATGTTGTCTGCGTATATATCATTCAGGTGCCCGAAGAAATTAATGTCTTCTCAACAGTTTGCTTACAGAAGAAGCGCAAAGCCAAATTGACCTCCCATGATTAGGTTGCGAAGCCCACACGACAACCACGGTTTACCGATGCATCTAACCAGCGATACTTATGTCACACCGTGTGCGCAAGAAGCCTATTGTCCACTAGGCGAAATCTTTCGCGAGGTGCAAAGTCTGTCACCTTTTGTGAGCGAAGTTAGTTGCCGTAGTTCAATAGGAATCTGCTTTTTTGAGGTGATCAACTACGAAAACCATTCAGATTGAACAAAGAACATCATGTGCTCATGATCTGTAATCTGATTGGTTTTCGATGATGATCGTCGCAAAAAAGTAGACAGTGATTGAACTACGTAATTCAAATTCATCGCAGCGGCGTTTAACTTTGCTCTAATGTGCACGCTTTGCATTTATGGGCAGCTTTACTTCTTGCCAGTCATACAGTAGTGATTTCGAAAAATTTTAGCAAGGAGGGCTCTAGGTGCAGCCACGCCCACATTTTGGAGTGGCCTAGTTTTAACCATGCCCATATTTTCAAGGATACAGATATGAAAATTTGGTTTAATAACTGTATATAATAGTCAACAATTAGACGTGCCGTAATAACCATGTTGTGTTGCAAAATCCATCATTTCTGAGTCCTCCCCCTAAAATGACTAGTAATTTTAACATGGGGAGCTCCACCCCCTGAGCCCCCTAGAAATCACCCCTGCCATCATGTGTGGTACCAGTGATGAACTGCAAGTACGTTATTATGCAGCAGGGGATTTAGCATCCCAATGACCATAGTGTTTTCCTTGATATTTGTGCTGTAGTTGTTCAATTGTTTGCAAAACTTCCTCCCCCTCCATAGGAAAATGCCTAGGCACGACCATCCCCCCCTACTCAAGCAGAGAGGGGTGTTCAGCCTTACGACAGATTATTTCCTAGGAATGCTAGTAGCTTAGCCCTAAAATATTCGGAAGCAAAAGCCGCTAATACGTCCCAAAACCTTAAACATAGCTTTGTTATCCCGCTTTAGATCCTTTAGGCCTATTCTTATCGGTTCTTGAACAAAGAGCACTTTATCTGATGTGACTTTTAAGTCCCTGTTTAATTGCACGTGATGCTAGACAGGAGATCCGCAAGAAAATATTAGAATTCAAAACGATTTAACTTGCTCAGTTCACTGGATAGCAACCACTGACTCCTGGCACCAGTGCATAATTTAGAGTGGTTTTCGAATTTCAAATGTTGGTTTTGGAAATTCAAGTGTTGGTCTTGGAAAGAGGTGTTAGGAGAAAGAAATAGACTACATTTTGATAAGTTTCTTGCCCGAAAAAATGCTGAAGTCTGCGAAAGTTTATTTTTCGAGAAATTTGAGCTAGATGAAGATGGTGACAAGGCTTTTCCTTTGGTTTCCAACAGTCTGAAGGATGCGATTAGCAAAAATTTTCTGGGGCTCTGCCCCCAGAATCCCTTCTTTCTCTTTCCTCAGAATTTTCAGATTATTTTTCATCTACATTTTACCTTTGCGAGCGTAAATGCTTGTAACTAGGCCATGCCATTTTTCACTGACCTTGTTGCTGTATGGTGTAAGAACGGAATTCTGAGAAAAACTTTGGAAATTGAGCCTCGTGATTTTCTTACGATTTTCTTAAGATTTTGACGATTTGAGCATCATTTTCTGATAATCGTTTTTCTTATAAAAAAAATACGTGTATTCAGAATTTGTGATTTTCTTCTATCTTGCAGATTATGCAGTGAATGTGAACGAAGGCGAATCGTTAATATTGCCGTGTAAGAACGAGACACCCGGAAGTTATTACGGGATAATATGGAAGTCAAGAGTAGAGTTGTACGCGCATTTACCACGAACTGGATTGAAGATTGATCCGAAAATTAAAGGGCGATCTAGGCTTGTGGAAGAGACGTCATTGCAGATTGATGATATCAATATTAACGATGCCGGAATTTATGAATGCAATCTCATCTTTGTGCCTAAGGAGAGACCATTTCCACACGTCAGGGTTCCATCGTTGATACTAGTTGTTGTTTTCGGTATGTTGTCCAGTTACTGTTTGTGATTAAGAATTTGCATAGCTTTTCAATCAAAACTTATGCGGACGTTCAAGAATCCGTTGTACATCTATTAATATAGGATCATTCACTCGTTCGCACTGCTATACGGATAAGTTGTTTATCCGTGCCGTAGAGCCTGGTACTTTTAGGTCGCGAATAAGTAGTGGGTTCTAATAAGCAGGGAGGTTGGAAAAGTCCTCAAGATGAAATAAACGGGTAATCAGAAGTTTGAGCTAACTGTGCACCAACCAGCACAAATACAAGATGCCCCGATTAACTGGAAGCAAATACTCTTCAGAATCTTGCCTCAAAAGTCTCATTCATTACTTAGGTAACTCAACAAACGTGCAACTTTTTGTAGGTGTCTTTTAGGAAATTTGAAAATGTAATAAGGGGGGGGGGAGGCCTAATACGAACGGGGAATTGGAAAGTTTTTCGAAAAAAGTAAGCGGGGGTCGGACGCTTATTCGGGACCTAAGAGTATCCATATAGTCGTTGAGTCTTTTCCAATCGTTCTGGATCGCTTAGATAGAACTCACTTCTCTCTCAGCAACCATCAACGACCCATTTGTCAGTATACACTCTGTTCATAAGAACGGATTTTTTAAGAATATTGAGTCTTAAAATCGCTGAAATAATGCGAGACTCAAGCTTCATCAATAACTTTCATATGTACTTTTGTATTATCCATTCAAAATAAAGCCTTTTGCTTAGTTTTATGATATAGTATTACATATTCAAAGATTGGAACATATCCCTTAAATTTTTAGGCAACGTTACGCCTTTGGTATTTAAGAATAACTTAAGAATTATGCTCGAAATCAGAAAAAATTAAGAAATATTGAGGCTCAACTACAAGGTAGGTATTCTTATAGGTAACGTGCGATTATAAACAAAATAGTTACAGTTGGTCGTTAGCAGTCTATCAGTTTTAGGGAAAGCCGTCAGCGACCCAAAGCGACTGTATGGATGCCAGGCTTCAGCGATATGGATTGGCCTTCCGTCTATACTGCTTATAGAAAAACTGATCCGGTTCACGGTATCACAGTTGATTCTTTTAGCAAAAAGATTAAAGGTGATCCGGACCGTATACAATTGGTACCTGTAGGCCCACGTCTACACTGTTACGGATCACTTTTTGACCCGTATCAAAAATGATGCATAGTAGTGTAAACAGAACCTAGTAGTAGGGTGTCTTGATTTGTTACTTTATTCTTTACTTCAGGCAGTTTTTTTCAGCGAGCAAAGTACGTAACGTAAAAAACTACCTTTCTCACTTCCCATCTCTTGTGTAACGGCTTGTCACATTTGAGCTGATACCCCATCCATGTTACGTAGCATTCTGTCATGAGACCTCTCAATACCAGCCTGTATTTATGTAAAAAATATGACTTGATAAAGTATATCAACATATGATAGTTCAAAATCGCTTTAACTAGAGTTTTATTATGGATAGTGTAAGATCCAAGCTTGAAATCGTCTTAAACTCTTTGTTTATGTGAATATTTTGTGGAAATACTCATCAGAAAATGAAAAAGTAGAAAAAGTAGAAATATTGCATCAAGTTTATTGCGTTACGCAACGAAACTAATTTAAACTCCACCCCCTATTTTTTCCGTAAAAGTTCGTCACAAAAATAGTCCATACCCACCGACCCCCTACAGTTACGTACTTTATGCATGACCCCAAAGCAGAAAAATAAGCGAAGGACAGGGTCACACATTACTAGTTGCATATTGAAGTGCGATCACTCTGAGTTATTAACTTTCCTGCATGACATTGACAGCATTGCCCCCATTGAGAACACCATTAAGGGGACATGCAATAAAAGACGTGACAACAAAGTAATAAAGAGCAATGGTATGAAATGGAAAGGAATTAAGTCTTGCTAGCGGCTTCTCACCCCACCCTCAAATTTTCTCATCGAATTTGAACGAATTAGAAAGTCAACCCTGGAGAGAACTGGGGACATGCCCCTAGTCCCTCCTTCTGCACCACCACTGTAATACTAGGGTACCTTTTTGGAGCCAGCCTAGTAGTGAATTCCTCCTTCAACCCAGTCTCTCCTTTGATGAGTAGAATCACGATTGAAGTAGATCTAATAGTGCTGATTTACTGATAAATGCCCGGGGCGTTGTAGCTCTATTAATAGGGAGGGCATGACTGATGAATTGGAGGCCCACTCACTCACTCACCCACTCACTCACTCACTCACTCACTCACTCACTCACTCACTCACTCACTCACTCACTCACTATCGCAACTCTCTGTATGGGCCGTCCAAGTCAGTGCAGTCATACCCTCAGGTGCCGAATAAACATCCCCCCGCTTATTAATTTTTCGATTTTTTTCCAACCCCCGGACCTTATTAGGACCCCTGTCTATTAATTTTAAGGAAAGTGATATTTTTACGAATCCGGCATCTCATTTCCTTTCTTTGTTAGTACTTTTCACGCCCACTATTCAAGGCTAAATAGAGTACTTCTGTATATATTTTATGACGTTTTTTTTATTCTTTGCATCATTTTATAATCATTTAAGGCCATTTTCCAAGTTCCAACCCCCACGTTTATTGTAAATCGGAATTTTTTCCGACCCCTTGTTTATTAGGACTCCCCCGTTTATTTGGCACTTGAGAGTAGTTATGGTAAGAAGCAAGATCATTACGTGTCTTTAAATCCCTTTTAAGGTAGAGTTAAATCTTTAATTTTTTTTCTTTGATTTTGCATACATAGGGTTGACTTTTACAGAACTATTTATTTATTTATTTCTACTTTGTACTATTATTATTATAAGTATTTTATTGTATTATATTGGAATTTTATATTCTTTTTAAGGAGCCCCACTCGAAAACCAGCTATGCTGAAGGGTAACCCTCCCAAGATATAAAAATAAAATGAAATGGTGCAACAGTAAACAACAGAATGAAATTAAGTAAAGTAAGAAACATGATAAGCAGCCAGACAATGTACTCGTAGTTTGAGCAATTTGCTTGCCTACAAAATATGAAAAGGTGAATACAGCGTTCGTAAAGTTAGGAGTTTTTATTTTACTTGAAGTCTGAAGGAGACCCACGGGGAACTCTCACGGTGTCCTGCCTAGCCAAAACACTCCTGAAAGATGCCAAGGTAATGTGGCAAATGTCTGTGCGAAACCTGCATTACACGCTTTTTTATGGGGATCTACATGTAGACGACCGAAATATGTAAGGAAGTTATACTACGAACGAAAAAAGACCTAAGGAACTTTGCAATTTGAAAAATTTTTACTAATGCAGATAATCAATAAATAGGAACCAGTTTCATTCTTTTACAGCAAAAACTCAGGTAGATATACTTCTGAAATTCTTGTCCGACCTTAATTGTGCCTTTAATCTTGAGTTCTAGCCAAAATTGAAGGTAAAATTCAGAATTTTGATGTTTCCTTGTTTCTTTACCACTTTCATGGCACTATATTTGCGGTGAAAATTAAAGAACTATTAAGGAACTTTTAGTACTAAGATTTGATAAAAAGAGGTCCAGCAATAAGGAATTTTTAGAACTAGGCCTTGAGCTTGGTTTCTTATAAAAAAAGCATGTAAATTAGAAATACGCAGCAAAATAATGCCAAGCAAAACAATTGACTGCAAAGTATTCAAAAATGCATTTAAAGCAACCCTATGGGGTATCGTCACAGAAGTGGCCTACTGCTGCCCCCGCATTTCCTGCTTGTTTAATTGACAGAGAGCCTCAAGTTTCAGTTTTTTCCAGGGTGTGTGAAAGTTCTAGATTGCCCTGTGAGTTGTTCAAGGTAAAACAATTGATTTTCTAGCTCAGGGGTCGGGAACCTTTTTGTCTCGGAGAGCCATTGTAGCTTCATATTGCAAAATGCAATTCCATGAGAGCCATTAAATATTTTTACAGTAAATACGATTAAATGCATGTATTATTTTTAATATAGCATGTTTTCTAGCGAATGAAAAAATGTCAGGTAAATTTTATCTGTTAGGCAGAGAGCCAGTTGCACTCATCAAAAGAGCCATATCTGGCTCGCGAGCCTTAAGTTCCTGATTCCTGTTCTAGCTTCTTGCTGCCTAAAGTTATTAAAATCTGAGAGTCTTTTGTTTTCGCAGCACGTCCTAATATTACATCGCTGATGCCTGCTGTACAGTATCGGAGCATTGGCAAGAAAGCTGTCTTAACTTGCTCATTTCATGGTGTCCCTTCTGCTAATGTTTCATGGAATTTTGAGGGAAGAAAGAATCTGACGGACAAATCTACTACAGTGAATAACACTTCAATCTTAAAATTGAGAAAATTGAAGAAAAGGGACACAGGATCCTATTTTTGCGTTGCGTACAACAGAGCTGGGAAAACAGAGATTGGGGCATACGTTAAAGTCAAGTGTGAGTGTCCTTTGGGCCGTTTTCGTTTCGTTGAAATTTTGAATATGCAATGGAATTATGGTTGCCATTAGGGATACGCTTTAGGGGTGTGGACAAGACATAGTGGAAAAACGTATGCTAAGAAAATGAAGGCATATTTTGAAAATTTCGACTGAAACACATCAGATAGTGCATGAGCAAAATTTGAGCTATCATTGAGTTTGTCAGGACCAGGGTGGAATCATTGATCGTACCAAAAATTGTCATACCCCATAAAAATATATAAAAGATTTCTTTACCCCAAACCAAGAATTGTTCATACCCTCACTCATCAAATGTCATTCCTCTGCAAAACACACTTACTAGAGGTTTCTTCATCTATAGCCAGAAAGAAACCACAGTGATGGAAGATTCTTCATTACCAGTGTCAGACTCTTCTGATTCAGAAGAATTGTAGAACTGTAAAACCTAACAAGCAATATCATAAAGCAGTTCATGATAGAATTCCCAAAAACTATCTTTGTTTTCATACCCCCAAAAAGTTTTCAAAAAAGCCTTTGAACCCTCGCAAATAATCATGAAAAAATTTCATTCCCTTGCAAGTTTGCTTCCAGCTTGGTACCTGTCAAAGTTAATGACCACTCCCATACAAAGCTAGGAAAGTTTCAGTGCTAGGCAAAAAAATTTCTTCTATAAAGATGAATATTTCAACGTTCACCTGTCTTACCACACTATCTTCCCACACACGGCACAAACTCCCACACCACTAACAATAATTTTTAAAGTGATGCTCCTGATCACAGTGACCGAAATTTTTGTTGATTTGAGTAAAGCTTTGTCTCAGTTATGTGAAAATTCTAGCTGAGTCTTTTGTGTTATCTCTTATAGATCCTCCGAAAATAACATTCTTGACTCCAAATCCGCACATCAACGTGGACCAGACAGGTACAATATCTTGCAGAGCTAGAGGGTTCCCAATGCCTGATTTATTTTGGTATTTTCAAACAGTCGAAAGAGAGTTTAGCTTATCTTTTGAGGATACGTATAAAGATAAGTTTTCTGTCTCCCGGCCCAGAAAAAACGAAAAAGAGGAGTGGATAGAGAGTGTATTGACAATAAAGTCTGTGCAAGCTCAAGATTGGAAGAGTAATTACACTTGTGTAGCCTCAAATAGTGAAGGATCGGCAGATAGAGTTGTTCATTTAAAGGGATTTGGTAATCAACATGTTTTTATTTTTCAATTCAATTTTATTCGTGCAGTAAATGGTTGACAAACTAAGAAGTTGCTAGTCTCCCCAACTCCGCACAGATAGTTTTAGACGATTTTGGACTCGCTTCTAAATGCTGTAATTTCTATTAGCATGGGAAGTACTCTTTTTATCAGTAGGAAAAGTAATCAGGAAGGCAATAATTTTTGTCGCAAATTATGCATGTGATGGGCAAATGTCGGAAAAAGGTCAATATCTTTGGTTAAAATCACTGCCTGAAGCCTGTTGAGGGCTTGTTGGAAGCAGAATTTTAGCTATATATGATGGTGAAACAGAAAAATGATAAAAATTGAGTTTGGGAGTCTCTGAGCCAAAATTTTCCTACCACTTGGTCACCAAATGCTGTTTTGTCATATTTAGCGAGAAGTGATTGTTTAAGATTGGTTGAGATAATGTAAGAAGAGAAATCTTATGTTCTTTGCAATGAAAACATGAAAAATAAGAAAATATGATCTCTTCTTGGACTAGGCCCAAATTTCCATATTTGGACACATAGGCTAAAATCCACTATTTTGCAATTTTTCAGCTAAAAATAATTGTCTGACACCGCTTTAGGGCTTTTTAGAAGCGAAATATTTAGTTATCTGTGATGCAACAAAAGTTACAAAAAGTTTACTCTCTTCTTCCTTGATCATTCTCTTCTTCCTTGATCATTCTCTTCTTCCTTGATCATTCTCTTCTTCCTTATCACGCTTTTCTTCCTTTATCAGTCTCATCTTACTTTATTAGTTTCATCTTCCTTGATCACTCTTCTTCCCTGATCACTCTCTTCTTCCTTAATCACTCTTTTCTTGCCTTACCAGTCTCGTCTTCCTTGACCAGTCTCTACTTCCTTTATCAGTCTCGTCTTCCTTATCATTCTTCTTCCTTACCATGCTCTTCTTCCTTCGTCACTTTCCTCCTACTTCATTTACGTCTTCCTACTTCGCCGCTTTTTTCCTACTTCATCACTTTCTTCCTTCATCACTCTCTTTCTCCCTTCATCACTCTCTTTCTCCATCAGTTTCCTCTTCCTTCATCATGCCCTTCTTCCTTTCCCCGCATCATCTTCTCATATCCTTCTTTAACTTCTTCATTTGTTCCTTTTTGCTCTTCCTGTTGTTCGTGTCTTTGCTCCTTCCTGTGCTCTTTATGCCCTTTTTGGTGCCTTTTTCTTTGCATATTCTCCCCTCCTTTCTTTAGCTTCCATCACTGTCCTTTAAATTATTCTCCTCTGCCTCTAAATTTTTTTGTTCTCCTCCGTGTACCAAGTTGACTGCATTCACCGCACTTCCAAGCCTCATTAAAAGTATTATGTACCGGCGAGCGCAGATCTAAGAAAATTGTGCCTGCAGACAAAATAGAATGTAATAGATGGTCATATGCAGATTTGGATGAAAAGTGCCTGCAGAAGTTTGAAGTGTGGCATTTTCTGTCTGCGAGCGGCGCTCACCGGTCGCGCAGATTAATGACTCATGCGCACTCCCCAAGTGATATATACCTTAAGCCCTTCATTTTTATTGTTTGGTAATGTTTTTGCCAAAATCAATCGTTGATGTTAATGTCATGGTTTGATTTTTTTAGGAAAACCGGAGCCGCCAAAACTACTTGTCGCAAAGACAACGGCACACTCTGCTTTCCTCCAATGGCCTGTTCCAAAGGACGGAGGTAGTAAAATCATTGCATACATCATACAGTATAAGAACGCATCAGAAGCTGAATGGAAATCAAGAGAAATTCGTCCGGCGAATGTTCAGAGTTATCATATTATGCAGTTGATACCCAGTACCTTGTATGCATTTCGAATGGCTGCGAGAAATGTCGCTGGCATCGGTCCATTTTGTGCAGTAATACAATCAAACACTCAAAGTGAGAAGGTTCCTAGGAAACAAATCAGTAACGATGGAACAGATGCACCTAGTAACCAAGGTATGGGAAACAGTTAGCTATATGTAGTAATCTCAGATGAGCGGAGTAGCATGGCAGTTGGAGGACTTGTCTACTCTGCGGCAAGTAGATACTTTGAGCCATTGGTGCAGAAAGGGGATATGCGGAGGCGCATCCCCGAAGCTAGTAAATATAGTTGAAGTAGAAGGCCATTCTAGACGAAAATTTTGATTTGAAAAGAAAATAGTTCATTAAAAACTTCTGAGAAATGGTTAGTTGATACGATTTTAGAGCATTGAAATAGCTTTCTTGCTTGAACACTCTCCTAGTTTCTTATATAACGAGATTGGCGAAGTTCTTAGTTTCTTATAAAATACACGTACGAAGAGTGCCCACCTCGCTTACATATTAACTTCTACACCACCGGTTCAATTCACACCAGACTACTGGCTGAATGACTGCTCTATATCCAAGCAACAGTCAATGGGTACCAGGTGGTGATATTGGGTAGATAGAAGTGGTGAGGAAAAGAACTGGTCACCCTACCTCACATGCCAATGGACCAAGACAAGTGTCCGCGTAGTTGGGACACTATCTTTACCTTAAGTAACATTAGGAAAAGTAAAGCACAATAGTAAGTAGTGTAAAATGGTACAAAATAATGCTGGAAAAGTAGGTCGAGAGCTGATGTTATTTTATTCAATTTGGTAGCGGAATAACCTAGTTGAGTTTGTTGTGGAAGTTGAACATGCGGCAGTGAAGCCGCGAAAACAGCATAGATTTTATTTTTGACGGCAATAAGGTTGAATATACTCTCAAGTACCAAATAAACTGGGAGTCCTAATAAGCAGGGGGTCGGAAAGAGTTTCGAAATTGAAAAAAAGGAAGGAGTCAAAATAAATGGGGGAGGGATCGGAATTTGAGAAAAGGCTTAAAATGATCATGAAGCAAAGGAAGGAGCAAAAACAGGTTGTCATAAAGCATAATACTAAAATATATACAGAAGCACGCAATTTTGCCTCAAAAACTGGGCGTGGATAGTACTTACGAAGAAAGGAAATAAAGTGAGATTTACAAAAAACGTCATTTTCCATAAAATTAGTAAACGAGTCCTAATAAAGTCCGAGGGGTCGGAAAAAATTGAAAAATAAATAAGCGTGGGGGGAGTTTGTTTGGCATCTGAGAGTATAAGGTCATCAAAAGATGAATGACGTAAAGTTTTGAAATATGAGGTTGTCTGTTTTGTGACTATAGAAGGTTTGCCAGCTTTCTTTGCAGGCTCCTAATATTTATTTAGGATGCACCTCTAATGTATGGAAATATTTTTTCAGCAACGACTTTAATGGAACAGGGTTTGGTGACTGCACCATCCTTCTAGGTTGTGCAATCGTATAAGGGCTCAGTCATGTATCCACCTTGTATGGCAGCTATATTGTTCGGCATGCCAATGGTGCTCTTGTGCCGTGCTAAGGCACGTCTTCACGGCACTCCTCTATCACGACTTTTAGAATAAGGCTGATTGTTTATGTTTAGTTTTTTGTTTACTTCAAGGTGTCTGGCATACCAGGGAAATCAGAGAAATGTCAGGGAAATCCATTTCTTCATAAATATGCCAAGGAAATGCCAGGGGAAAGTTGGTTCTTTTTGCAATTTCAGGGAAATTTAACCCTTTTCACTGACACCCAAGAATGGCACAACAACCTTAAATCATCATTTTTCATCCTAATGGCATAATCTATTTTGTGAAATATACCGTATGTGGTTGAAAGGTCAAAGGAGTACCAGAGTTTAAATTTTTCAAACTGGCTAATGTAATGTTTCTTCGCTGCTTGGCTTCTTAATTTAACTCTTGAGTCATTTGGAAAGCATGTCAGTGAAAAGGGATATCTGTCAGAGAAATCCGTCTTCCAGCTATGGCAGACACCCTATACATCAGTGGTCGGGAATCTGTGGCTCGTGAGCCAGATATGGCTCTTTTCAAGACTACATCTGGCTCTCTTACTTGCAGACAAGTCTTAGCACATATTCCTTCAAAACATTGCAAAGCAGCGAATATCTTCAGAAAGGCCTTCCCAAGTTACCACTTGCATCGTCTTCAGGTGTCGTATAGCTCGAAAGAGCATTGGCTAGTGTTGAGTCAAAAGATTTTTTGGTCCCATGCGAATCAATGTCTAATTATATGGCTCTCATGGAAAACAATTTTAAAATGAGGCTTTCATGGCTCTCTCAACCGTAAAGGTTCCCATCCCCTGCTGTACATGAAAGTTTTGTCAGCCAGAACTCTCACTTCTTCTTCCTTTCTTTCTTCTTTTTCTCTTTCTTCTTCTTTCTTCTTTCTTCTTTCTTCTTTCTTCTTTTTCTTCTCTCTTTTTTCACTTTATTCTTCAAGTTGTAAAGATTTTTATTAAGTATATAGGTATTTATGTATTAGTGTTTTCACATGGTCCCCTGCAAAACAGATCCTTGTATCTGAGGGCCCACCATGTTTAAAGAATTAAAAATGAAATGAAAATGAAAAAAACTGTTAGTAGTGTCTCTTTTACATGAAAATTTGCTAATGTTCGCCTCAGCTCTGCAGTGCTATCTTTGAAGCTGTATTTCTCACATTGCATATATCATTTACTTCGAATAAAGAATTGTAGCCATAAAAGCCATAAAAGGAATGCTAGTGAATCCAAATTCCTGATTTTTTATTCAGCATCGATCCTTTACAGGCTCACTGAAGAAGAATAGCAAGGATGGAGTTGTTGGGGAACTCAGTATTACAGCCATTGGTGGGATAATCGGTGGAGTTTTTCTGATGTTGCTTATTGTGTTTGTGATCGTCTTTTATCTTCTGAAAAGTTCTCGGAAGCCTGTGGATAGCCATCCTGCATCTGTCTTTGGCAGTCGACCTGTCAGCATTGAAAATGGATCGCTAGCGGTAAGCCTAATTTGTTTTCATCTTGTCTTTGTGAGCATTGGAAATGAATGCCACTTCGTTCGTAGATTGTGAAGTACGCTGGAGTGCCCAATTATTGGGGTAGTGTGGGTGGGAATAATTGAAATGGGCTGGATAGTTTCCTGAAATTTAATAATTAGGGTGGCTGGAATAAATCGTGGGGCTGGCAAATAGAAGGTATGGCACTGAACAGTGACTGTTTTTCAAAAAAAACGAAGGGGAGCAAAAGGGCTGAGTTTGCGGAGTATTTGAGAAGAAACACGTGTGATCCACAAATACTTTGGAATATTTGTCGATTACACCTATTTTTCATGAGAAAGGTGTACAGGAAAGTTGAGGTGATCTATTAATTAAAAAAGTGATCTATTAATTAAAACATCGTGTATTTAGCAATTGGTTTGACTACTTTTGCCGGAAATTTGCTGACTCGATGGCACCTAGGGGGCACTTTGTCCCCCTTTTCATCCTAATATCTGCTTCTGTGCTTTTATGTCTTCTTTCATGCGCTATGAAGTTTCGTTACGCCACTGCAGGAAACATAATGAAGTGATTGCATAAGCTGGCTGTCTTGGTTTGTGGCCTATTATCTTTTGGCTTTCTATCTTTCTTCGCGAAGCTGTTCTGTTCTTCTGTTCTTTGTTTTGCTAATGTTGTGTATCAAACACAATCTCTTAAGCTCCTGTGGGAGTAAGAAATGCCAGTCATTCAACTTCATCATAAATCATGATTTAATTTTGTTAAGGTCGACCACTAAACCTAATTGCGTTAAAAATGCCTCGGAAACCCAGCTATTTCCACTGTCTTAGCATCCGGTTACACGGGATCGGATAAGGATCGGATAAAAAACTATCCGGACAGTTTTGGATCCGATCCTGTATAAACGGGGTTTGAAAGTTCGACAAAAAACTTAAAAGTGCCAAATCAGGTATTTTAAGGAACTTAAGAAACGCTGGTGTTTGCTCTGCAAAATCTTCCGATTGAAATACTATCATCAAATTTCAAAGAATTGAAAAAATAATTCCGCCTTTCTAATGCACCCACCTACTTTTCATACGATGAAACACTAATCCCGCCGCAGGAATATTAGGGTAAATACGATTGTTTCACCTACAAAATTCGATTGTTCAATTTTTCCATGTACTCTAACAAAATGCAAGTGCCTTAATCGTACGACCCGCATCTGTTTCTGTGTTTACTCTTTTTTGCTTAATTAGAGGGGGTCTTATTGCAATATTTGAAGTTTTAACCCCTCATAGCATTTTATAGCGATCCCCCATTTTAGCAAAATGTGGGCATCATCACTGTAAGCAAAATTTTCAGTCCCTTTCATCCCATCATTCATGAGTCGACTCTCCATCAAGCACTTCACAACCCTTGTCAGGCGGAACACCGTCTACCACTCCATCAAATTTTCGCTTAGCCCCTTCTGGTGGGATCATCAACTCTTGTACTTCCTTCAGGGGTTGGTGCTAGTTTCCCATTAGGTAATTTTATTACCACCCCTCCGCTTTATATAAATCTCGGAAAATATCCACCCTCTGCTAATTCGACCCTCCTACAATTAAGCACAAAAGAATGTTTGTATTTAGTTTGCTGGACTATAACTAATAATTGCCTGATTGAAAAATTTATTTGAGAGACTCGCGCTAGATAGCTAGCTCTTACCCAAGCATACCAACTTTCAGTTAGCTTCAACTACCAAGCTGCCTTCAGCACTGCATTTTTTTACCCACTCAAAATTTTTCAGCTGTTCTCGTTGGGGATAATAATCCTTTGAATTTCAAAGGCTAACTTTCATTCCCTAGAAGAATCTATCAGCGTTTATTGTAGGCAGCATATTGTTATTTTGCTTGATAGTAGGCGGTGCATGGCTCGAGCATGGCAATAGATTCCCTGGTCAATGATTGTCTTAGATCTTCAACGACGTAACTACGAATTTTGAAGTATTTTTATCACGTAGATTGATTGAAAGTTTTACCTCCTCTATATTCTCAATAAGTGCCAAACGAATAAAGGCTCTGATGTACTCCTTGCTAATTATGTCTTAATAAAATTTTGTAGCGGCCAGAAAGCAGACGACCATCAGAGTTGCCAGCAGAAAATGAATCCATTCCTTTACTGACAAGAGCTGATCATTGGGAATTTCCACGTGCCAGGCTAAGACTCAGCACAATGCTAGGTAGCGGTGCCTTTGGGATGGTAATGCGAGGTGATGCACAAGGAATACGAGGCTCTAGTGGAAGTGTTAAAGTTGCGGTTAAAATTGCCAAAGGTAAATAGGTATCATTGATATTTCCTACTCTCGGTATTGTAGGGATTGACGTTGAAAAATCAATTAAATTTTGTTGTATATGTTTGCTGTTCATTAAACACGAGTCGATATTTCAGTCGAGTTGTGTCAAGCCGATCGACTTACTACCGGGACAGCATAACCAAGATTTATACGGTCAGGGAAAGTCAGGGGAAAAGTATCCTTTGCAGTTAGGTCCGGGAATGTCAGGGAAAGTCAGGAAAAGTGAGGGAAACTTACAATGGTCAGAGGAAACATAGCACTTTCGTAATGTAGGTCAGGGAAAATTGTCATTTTTAATTATTACAAAAGTATTTAATTTTTGTAGCTTGCATTTAATTTGTCCCTTTCTAAGTTTTATTTTTAATTTGTTATTTGATCAATCCAAGAGAAATATGGATTAGTTTTGTCATTTACAGTCCCTAGTCAAAGGTATTGTTAGTACCGTGCTAAAAATAGATGTTGTCAACTGTCAATGGCTGAATGTTGACCCAATAGATCAGGGGAAAAGGTTTTTCATAGAAGTCTCGCGAAAAGTATAGGTTTGCACGAAAGAAGTCAGGGTAACTGTATGCTTTTAGTTAAAATTCAGGGGAATTTTTATCAGAATGCCCGTATAAACCCTAATAGCGACTAGAGGACTGCAGATTAATTACCCCTGGCCTGGGGGTGATTAATCTGCATTCCCTTTTATTGTAATTGCATTGAGTAATGTTTCCCAACCTAAGGAATATCCCACCTTGAGGGATATTTCACTTAAAAGAATTTGAAGCTAACATCATCAATCACCAAATAATGAAGCAAACATCATTATATTGGATAAATAACTTGGCATAAAATGATGCCAGCTACAGTTGATCCATAAATACGTAATGTCAGTTTAATTTAATGAGGGACTTGCGTTCATTGTATTGTGGCTAAGAGGGAACAGGAAGAAAAAGTCTGGGCAACAAAGACATAGAGAAACTGACAGAAAGAATATGTGCGGCGGTAATAAACTTTGTCGATTTCAATGCCAACTTTGAGATTGTGGTCTAAGTAGTTTATTGGCAGAAATACTTATTAGCGAACATTGCCTATACTTCCTATAAATAAAATATTGAATAATTCAAGTTTCAATACAATTCTTGTTTGATATAATATATTTTGCCCTTTTCATCGCCAACTCTTATGATCCATAATTTGAGATTTAAATCATGAATTTTTCTTTGTGATATAGACAGCGATAACGAAGTTGCAAGAAAAGATTTGCATGCGGAATTGGACGTGTTGAAGCTTCTTCCAGAGCACCCAAATGTTGTTGGCTTGCTTGGCTGTTGCACGCGTAACGAGCCTCTAATGATCATCGTGGAATACTGTGCACATGGTGACCTTCAGGGATTCTTACGAAGCAGCAGAGGTATATCAGAATCGTATTATAAATCAAGGTATAACCCCATTGGAGAGAAAATGACATCAAAGATGCTATTGAATTTTGCATTGCAAATTTCCAAGGGAATGAGCCATTTAGCTGCATTTAAGGTATGCCACGTCTTGCTTGAATTCTGGGGTGATGTAGAATATGCAGAATTTTTGTCGATACAGCTTTCATTTTTACGCGTTTCCTTTTGAATTCGTTTGCCAGTCGCTTTTTGGCAACAGCTTTCCGATTGCCGTTGTGTCTGCTCCACAACAATGCAGTATTTCACTTCCACATATTTTTGGCACCCACTGGTAGAGGGCTGAAATTTTGTTTAAAACGCCTTAATTGAGGGGTGTACTTAATTGAGGGGGTGCACTTAATTACAAAATTCTTCATGTAGAGAGTGCTAATAGATGGAAATGGGCGCTGAATTTTTGAAAATTTGCATTTGGCCCCCTAATATTGGGTGTTTTCGCATATTTGCCAACAAATTCTTAACCTCAGGTGCGATTTACAAGACAAATAATTCGTTTGTATAAGTCCTTCGCATTTATTCTCAAGTTATGTTCATTCTGGGTTGAAACCGGGTTTAAAAGCATCGTGTAAAGTGAGCTTTTGGCATTCCAAGCCATTTTAGCGAACAGCTGAAGAGCAATATCTAGTTTTTTTTGTCTTTTTTTCTTTTTTGTAAGAGTTAAGTACTATTTGCAAAGTTTGCCCCAATTTTTGAGCTTATATAGTATGTATAGACTCTATGTTCATTAATATTCATTAGTATTTATAAATTCACTAGTATTCATGCTTTCTGGTGTAGATAATTCATCGTGATCTCGCTGCTCGCAACATTTTAGTAAATGAAGATTTGGAATGCAAAATCAGTGATTTTGGATTTGCAAGGGATATTTATGTAGAGGATCAGTATATGAAAAAAAGCAAGGTAAGTTTCCTGTTGTGGCCTAACTCCTTCGACATCTGGCTGCTTGAAGTCGTTAAGAATCTGTTGTCATAGGCGCCTTGCCTTAAGCTCTGCTTTTGAGACCTAAAATACTTTAAGGGCAGAAAGTTCTTCGATTTTAGAATCTTTTTAGCGAAAGTATCTGCCTTTTGAAAGCTCCAAATTCAAAATTCGTAAAAAGTTTTGTCACGAAATCACTGAACACTTTCCACTCTTGAAAAATGTTTCCTTGACAGTATTTTCTTCCTGTCTGCAGAACGTTATAAATTAACTTTATCCTTTATGGCCAATCACTGCTAGAGCTTGACATGAATTTAGTCTTATATACATTTCAAAGTTTATTTTTAATATACAATCTTCTGGAATACAACTGTGTTCTAATCCCTACCAGAAATTCTCTATTGCAAGCAACAATTTAATCGAATTGGAAGTTTTTCACTTATAGTATTGTATTTTGACACTGATAGCACTGAAAGTGCATATAAATTTTTGTTTTTCCCAGACATTCTTTAGTCGCGAAAGTTTCACGCAAAGCTGAACCTGTTTCTCGGTCAATAAAGTTTTTTGAATTTGGAAAAAATTGTGAAAGTTGAATCACTCGTGAAATTTGGAAAAAATTGGAATTTACAAAATTTTTTGCCAGAATTTTAGGAATTGTTCTTCACGTGAAACTTTCTGCACTCGAAAGTCTCTACCATTATAATATAACTTTGCAAATTATCTCGAGGTCTTTAGTTGCGGGTTGTATTTTTGGAATTTTCTAGCGTCATAATACCCTTCTCATATACAGTGTGTTTACAGGAACCTCTCCACAAACACTGATGTTAGTAGCACAAATACTCTACTTGCAATTTATGTCTATAACAAATTACAGATGAATAGCAAAATGTACGGGAAATTATGATGGAAACATTGACCTTTTGAGAAGGATGATTTTGACATTTTCCAGGAAGATTTTTTGCTACTTACTGAATACTCAATGAGATCTTTTAACGATATTTATCATTGTAGTACAAGTGCTGTTTTGATAGAACTTTCCAATCTGTTTCTGTAACTACTACTATCTTTTAGGCATTCTCAATATTATCACTCTCTTTTCATTGTCTTTTCATGTTACTTTTAAAGGGAGGCAGATTTCCAATTAAGTGGATGGCGTTAGAGTCTCTTCTGGATGGAATCTCAACTCCAAAGAGTGATGTGTGGGTATCTTATCATTATCTTCAAAGTTTTGGCATTTGCAGTAATTTTTCTTTGCTTTATGTCATTCAGAGCATTTTCATTAATCCTATTATTGCTTTTACTTATTACTAATTAATCCTATTATGGCTGTTATTGCTTTGACTTGTTAGCCTTTAGGCGATTCTGTACTGAATGGACTATGGTCCTTTCAGATAGCATTCACTCGATGAAATAGTACTATAATCTGCCTCTTGAGCTTATCATAAGGAAATAGCTTCTTTTATTGGAGGTTTTAAGCAGTACTCTGCTTGCAGTATTCTAGCCCCCTCGTTGGAAGTCAGCCCCCTTCGGAGAATTCCTGGCATCACCCCAGCATGTGATTGTGGATGAATGAATTTTTGCTTTGACTTTATATTGCAAATAGTTGAGGTTATTTACCACGTTGCATTGTAAAAATGAGATTTGGACAATTGTTTCTTCAACTGCAGAATCCTCGTCACAGAGTTTCAATATATTTGTGCAAGAATGAAGATTTTTTTTGTGAAAATTTAGAGGAAAACCAATAAATTCATGTAAGGATCCAATCCTTTCTGCATCATCGTCAACATAGTAACCTCCTCTAGTTTCTGATATGATGATTGTTTTTGTGCAGATGGTCTTTCGGTGTGGTTTTGTGGGAAATCGTAACTCTTGGAGCTTCACCATACCCTGGAATGAATTCTTATGAACTTGTCAGCTTCTTGCAAGATGGATACAGGATGGATAAACCAAAACATTGTTCAAATGAATTGTGAGTATTTGCAAAATTAATTAAATACATGAGTCCTGATACAGGACTGAGCTTATTGCGTTACGATCTATATATGTTATTATACTTCATATTACGATTCGTTTCGTGTTCATATGCTTTATCCTCGCGGATTACCGTTAAATTTGTGAAAATATGAAATCTTTTTTCAGTAGCAAGACTGAGGAAACTGTTTTCTTAGTTGGATATTTATTTTATTCGTGCATTTTATTTTCCCAGGAAGATAATCCGTGGCAGTGGTTGACTATCTGATTTTCATCTTCCATTAATGTTAGTTGGAAGTTGTATGGAACATAGGTGACTAATTCGCCTTGCTTTACTTTGCAGATACGCGATGTCAATGAGCTGCTGGCATATTACACCACAAAGGAGACCTACATTCGATGAACTTGCAGACATGCTGCAACGAATGATTGATGAACCCAAGGTAAATTGGTCCACACTTAAGACTTTTTTGTTGCTACATACTTGAGTTAGGCTGATGTAGTTGTTGGATGTGGATTTTTGAGTTGAATGAGCTAATTATTGAAATACACATTTGTTTTATCAGAAAAAAGTGCATGAGAAAATGAGGCTCCAATGATCAAAATCTTAAGAAAATCTTAAAAAAATCTCGAGCCTCAATTTCCAAAATTTAGTATTTTTATTGGCCAAATATCGATATTTCGTCAGTATTGCATTTAAAATGTTAAAGACGGAATTCAAATTCAAGTATAAAACATTAATAACAAAAGTTGAAACAATTTCAGCCAGTTTATTTCAGCAAAAGTTAAGAAAAATTTAGGAAAGGCTCAGGCTTAATTTCGGGAAAAGTTAAGAAAATTGAGGCTCAGGCAAAATGGCGGTTTTCTTATAAACAAGGACTTGTAATCGTGGATTCCCCTCTCCTTCCCAGAGTAAAATCGGAATATTTATCACTAATAATTGCTCTATGTTTTTATAGGAATTCATCAACATGAATTTCTATCAACACCATTTGTACGAGAATTTTGATGTAAACCTTGCTTGCCGTTCCTCGGTGAATGGAAGTGCTGTTGAATTGCCTTCAACTGAGACAACGCCATTGGATGTGCCCGCAGATGCCACAGCGTAACTGCTCAAAGTTGAGACACCATGGATAGAAACAGGATCAAAGCCAATTTATTGGGCATGCTTTCCAGCTGAAGTGTGTTTCCAGGATATTCTATAATCCTTCCAGTACAGCTTTTGCTATATGAAATCCAGAGTTCTACCTTGTATGTATACACGTCCCTGTTTCAAGTACAGGATAGCCAGTAACATATTGAGTACTGGAACAGGTTGCTTATTTGCTGACGACTTGAAATCAATTTTGATTTGATGGAGTTGTTATAGTAGGCATGGTAAATTCCAAGGTAGTTTTCCGTGCACTTACGCGTAATTCAGTTATAGTGCATGAACTGACTATAAAGATGCGTAGAAATTTCGCGCAATAGTTTCATTGTGAGAGGATATTGAAATTCGTATCCAGTTAGTCTGCAGTAATTGCGATCAAAGATATAGAATTATACGTCTCAGTAATAATGGGAGCCTGTAGTTGAGTGATTACAATAACCATTCCTCGCTTAATATTGAATCTTCGATGAAGATTTACAAAACATTACCTGAATGATTTTTGAGGCTGTCCTGTATTTTTATACCCAAAGCTTGTACCGTATGTGACAGAAGCAGTGGTTGGAGCTCCTTATCAGTCGCCGCAGTTATTTCTAAAGACTTTGAATATCAATATTTTCAATTTACCATTCGGTGTAGTTCCAAATCACCTCCTTTAGTGGAAACAAACTAATGAAAACTTCCACACGCACATGCGCACATAGATCCTAGGTATTATACAGCTTTTAGTGTTTTCTTGATTCCTTATGATGTATTCTGCAGTAGTTATCCTTTAAATGTATGCCTATTTGCTACATTAGTTTATACCACATTTATGGCACTGAATGTCTGTTGAAAAGTTAGGCCTCGCTGAAGTTTACTTCTCTCTTCAATCAGATTTGATCAAGTTTAGTAAGTGCTAGTATTACAAAATATCCCCTTTTTTATCTTCAGATTTATTGAATCCTTATTACGTTGGGATAATAGTTTTGTTGAGGGAAAGCAGCTTTCTTTGTCTTTATGCATTTTATTCGGAGCAGTGTTGCATCCATTTCAGACTGAGCCCCTTTTTACCTTATTTGGGCAGGACCCATTTGGTTAAATGAATTTTTTACACTCGAAGAGTAGTTGCATCATTATCACAATCATAGTCGTCTTGTTGCTTACTTGTTCTCATTTCGGCCCCGAAGGGGACCTAGGACTGACCCTGGGGTCAGTTTTCGCCTGTCATTTGTTTTAAAAGAGGTGATTGAGTCGGTAGCACTCAATCCACTCTGTTATCCCAACAGCTAATAGGCAAAGCTGTAGCATGAGCCATTGAGCTTGCTTTTCAATGAAGAGGCCTGGTTTGACAGTTTGACCTCTGGTCATCAACATCTGCCCTAATTATGAGTCTCTGCGACATAAATCACTATGAACTTAAGGGCAGTTGTCTCTCTCTGCCTGCTTGCCACCGAGTGGAGGTCTCAGACCTTGGGATAGCGATCATCAGCATCACCACCAGCATTATCATCATCAATCATCATCATCATCATCATCATCATCATCATCATCATCATCATCATCATCATCATCATCATCATCATCATCATCATCATCATCATCATCATCATCAGTTTGTCCTATTCTGCATAGCATTGACTACCATTTTAAGCAGTTTCAAGGGTATGATATGGTTTGAGTTGGCTTTTCTTTGTACATCCGTAAAGTCATACCGTCAAGCATCTTCTCTGTTTACCCCTGCTTCTTTTTCCTTCAATTTTCCTGTCTCTACTGAATGTACCAATGCTTTTCTTTTCGTTAAGTGCCCTGCCCCTTCTTTTCTTCACTGACTAATGACCTCGTTTTCACTGCCCTTTCAAATACTTCATCATTTTAATTCCATTCTCATTTGACATTCTTTGCATTCTGCGAAAAAACGCACCTCAGTTGCCTTGAAGCGATTTTCTTTCTCCTTGCTAGTAGCCCGTGCTTTGCAACCATACATCAATACTAGCGACACATAGCAGTCAAGTGCTCTTTGCGATCTTTTATTGATATACTCTCGTTAATGAGAAGGTACTTCATTTGTACAAAAGTCTTTTTAGCTTGCATTACTCTTACAGCTGCTTCGTCTCTTTCTGCACTTGCTGTCTGCTGATAACTATTTGCCAAAGTACTTGAAATGATGAACTTGTTTTAAAGTTTTAATATGTACTAATATGCAGTATGGAGACTAGGGTACCGTAAACTCAATTGCCAAATAAACGGGGGGGGTTCATAATAAACAGGGGGTTTGAAAATTCCCAAAATTTAGTAAGTGGTGGGGTCACAATAAATGGGGGGGGTTGCATTTTGAGAAAAGGCTTTAAATGATTATACAGGGACAGAAAGAAAAAAACAGGTTATCACAAAGCATAAAACTAAAATATATACAGCAGTACGCTATTTTGCCATGAAAATTGAGCGTAAATAGTACTATCAAAGAAAGGAAGTTAAATAATGGGTTGTTAAAAAAGTCGATTTCCGTAAAAGTAATAAACGGGGGCCCTAATAAGGCCCGGGGGTTGGAAAAAAGTGAATATTAATAAGCGGGGTGGGTGTTTATTTGCACCTGAGAGTACTAGTTTTGGTTAGGGGAATAGCGCCCAAGCAATTTAGGTAAGACCAACTAGGTCCTCGTGTAATTAAAGATAGTCGGAATCCGACTGACGCAGAGGCTAAGTGATGCCTGCGTACGAGGCATTATTCCTGTCACGTCATAGTGACTTGAGAGGAAGAGTGTGTTATTAGCAAGGGATCATTCACCCCTTACGTAGCGCCTCTTGGGGGGAGGGAGTGTACTTCGATTTATTACGCCATTGCCAAATTTATATGAAGAGCTATAGTGCGGAATGTTATGACAAGTGGAGGGGGTCTCAAAAACGTTAAATTTAGCATTACGTGACACATGTATGACCCCCAATATTGGCTAAAATTTTCAAATGCGTTGATCAGTTACTACGGACACGTAATCATGAAAAAATCTTCTGGTGTACGTTGAATGTGATACCAAAAAAACCGAAGCCTGAACGATCAAATCTCCTGAGCAAACACTTGCGACTGATTTTCTTTCATTACATTTATAGGAAATAGGATCAAGTCAGTAATTTATATACTGTTTGTAATTGTTTGATATACTTCGATGTAGAAGCAACTGTTTTTAGATATAACTGACCAGGGGTCTTAGCCAATGGATGGTGCGATGGGGTGCCACGCCTCCAACAATTAGCAAATTGATAATACCTTATGGCAAATCCACGTTGCATTACTATTAAACCGAAGAAAAGTGTCTTTTTTTGAAGAATTGGGGTTGTCCACCACCCACAACAGCTTCGATCGGCTTTGGCCCTGTTTTGCACGTTTTTTTGAATCATTTTGTATAATATTTTGTTGATTTGCTGTTTTTTGACAAGTTTATCGAGTCCTTTAAATTCTTCATAATATTTGCAAAGTTTATACCTTACAGATGTAAAGTTAGCTTTTTTTACTATGAGCAAATTGCTTGAATCTATCTGCTTACATTCTTCATGGGGTTCAAGCATACGAAATAGAAATTGGAAATTGAAAATTTTTTATTGAGTTTTACTGGGATGTCGGTCAAATCGTCAATTTCAGGCATTCTACCTACACTAGTTTACTACAGTAATTGTTATTGAAACACAAGTGTTACACACATCGTCCCTGGCGGGTTTCTAATTGTGACCTGCCGAGATAGATGGCGTTAGGATTGCTTTCTCTAATAACCACATCACTGGCCTACTTAGCAGCTGTTTGTTTCCATTAGCTTGCATATCTTAACCTTGATTAAAGAGAAATGAATTACCACTCATTTATTGGAAATCAGAATTATTAGCTATTAGCCAGAATAATTAGGAAATCATGGAAAATCAGTACCACACCCATACTTTGAAGCCCAAACGCACACAAAAAGCTGCATGTGGACGGCTGCATTCAGCACATGGATGCAGCAAGGAAGACAAAGGGCTTCAGGGGAGAGCAGAGATATATTAAGAGGCTTTGAGCTTTGTTTGATCCTTTCCTCATCCATCGAAATGCGGAAAACTCTGCAATCATAAAAAGACAACAGTTGGTGTTTCACAAGATTCCTGTCTTGGGCGTCTCCTTTCGTTGTCCTTCTATGCAGAAATAACTTTCCGTTGTCATGCAACGCTTACAGGCAAACGTGTATGATGCCCACAGTCTTTTTTACAACATGAGCCGTGTTTGATCTCTTCTTTACCCACCAGAATACTTTCGGAAAAGCAGCAGAGGACTACATCGGGTGTTCTATATAGTTCCTGTCTTGAGGCTCTCTTTTCACTGTATGCAAAGGAGAATTTATATTGTCATTAGACACTCGCAAGTACAAATGTATGCTGACAATGCTCTATTTTTCATAAACATATCTTTTCTGCAAATCTGGTCCATGTAAACAGCAGTATTCTGTGGTAATGCTAAGGAGAACCTAATTTGCGTCAAGATGAAAGATTGCTTGCTGTAAGCAAGTTGAGTTTTCATTAAATGTTGCCAAAATCCACAGCTTAATTATTTAACATTTAGCGTTCTAGAAGGCGTTACCTCAAAAGCATTTTTCTGGGGATAAGCCGCTAGACCCCCATTTTCTTCCAGTTTATGTCGGAAAACACTATTTTGGGGCATACTTGTTATCTATAGGCACAATTGTGTAGCATGTAAATACTCAAGACTCCTTACTTTATCTCTATATCTGTGCCCCCAGTCCAGTCCAACTTTCTACGGGCCTGTGGTTTGCATAGCCTACAGTTGTATGTAGCACCGTTCAAATATTTAAATCGTTTTTTGAAAATAGAGAAGATATTTGATTAACTTATGTCTTGGGGCAAATCTTCCACTCTTTGTTTCCACGGTAGGCTAGAGTCTCTACTCCAAAAGACATGCTCCGTGTCTTTTGGAGTTCGGATGCATTTTCTTTTAGTTAAGATTGGGGTTGTTCTTGCAGTTCCTTTTAATCTCTTAATCATTGACATAATTTTACTGCTCTTCGATGCTTCAAGAGGAAAACTAAATACCTATGACAACAATGAATTTTGTGCTGAAATGTAGGTACGGTACTTAATCTCGTTTTCTCGCTTCCATGTTATTAGCAGTGCGTGAGCGGTCCCAGCAACTGCTGTGCAGAATCGGTTCGTTGTGATGAAAATTTGGTCCTTTGAAGACACGCCTCCCCTTAAAAAGTTTGCATTTGCGCTTCTGGTCCTTGCACCAATGCTAGAAACAAAACGGTGCCGACCATTTGAAATCGTGAGCAAATGAACTGATCTTTGGGGCCATTCACCCGTTAAGTAACGCCAAATTTGCCGTTTTCCAGACCATCCCCCCCATCTGTAACGTTATATAACACAAGACTCGATCCCCTCCTATCGTTACGTAACAAAATCGCGTAACCTCCCCTGTCATATTTGTTGTTCTTTCCATTGTCGATCATATGAACGGGTGAAATACAATTTAAGTCTGCTGACAGATGACATAGCGATAGATTAGATACAGAGAGTCAAAAAGAAAGGCATGTGTATACTCCTCCAGCAGTTAGATGCACCAGTTTTCAAAAAAGCTCTCTCAAGTATACAAATGGTAAATGAAAGGTTAGGCATTTTGGTGAAAGAAACATGCATGTCTTTACTTAGAGGCACTTGCAAATGAGGGAGAACTGGCTCCAAGTGAAAAAGCGTTCGTTCATTGCCGAACATAGCTGACCTGAAACTCTCTAGCGTTACGTAACGGCAATGTAAGCCCCCTTATATTTTTTCCGTAACGCTTCATAACAATTCAAGTGACCCCCTCCCCCTAGAGGCGTTAAGTGACGGGTAAATAATCCTTTTTGACAATTTAACGCGCGGTCCTTGTTCTCAGTACAAAAAAGGCACGATGTAGTTTAAAATGAAGAAAGTAAGATATTGGTCTAACTATCAATGTATGTGACTGTGACAACTACAGTTGGGCCTGGTTTAAAGGTCGCATTTCTGCCTCGTCGAATTAAATTCAATTTAATTCGACAATAACACGGCAAAATGCGACAGTGTATTTAAAGGTCGAATAAAATTCTGCCGCATCAAATCAAATGTGGCGCTAATTACTTTCACGCATGCGCTTGACAGTGACATGCTTTGGCGTGATCCATAATTACCTGTAGGGATACATGTGTTGTATTTGATTAGAAAGAGTTTTGGCCTTGAAATTCTCCTAGCTTTTTTATGGTTTCAGTATCAAGCCTTTCTTAGCAAACAGTTTTCAAATTGCGATATTCTAAGAAGCAGAAAGCTCAAAAAGCTGCACGTAAATCCAACGTGTTCATAAACCTTGGTCAATAGCATTAAATAGGCTCTTGAAGATCAGTGAAAATTGCCAGTATAACGACATTGAACATAACGATTGCGTCACATTCTTGCCTTGAACTATTGGAATCATAGAGATAATCCTATTAACTCTATGATTGGAATGCACGTTTCACAATAGCCACGTTAATCAAATCCTTTGAGTTTCTTTGGTAAATTGCGGGCCCCGGTTAGATCAATTTAATTCGACGCGACACAAATTTGACCTTTAAATCGAGTCGCATTTCTGCCGTTTACTGCGACAAGCTTGGCGAACTACTGCCGCATTTGATCATTTACTGCGACAACGGATTTAAGCGTCGACCTTGTGTCGAATTCAATTGGCACTTAGTATTTTTTGGGCTACTTGATTTAATTCGACGCGGCAGAAATGCGACCTTTAAACCAGGCCTTGCAAGGAGGATTGTATCTGTAATGCTTCTAAGTAAAGGGGTTGTTCAATAATTACGTCACGCTAAATTTGGGTTTCTAGAACCATCCATCCCCCCTCGTCACGTTCCGTCACGGTTTCATGTGAGATCCCCTTGCGTGACGTCACTCTAGGCAGAGACAACCCCCCCCTCTTAATAACATTCCAGTGCATATGCAACACATGAAAAATTAGAGTAATGCAAGTTTTCTTTCGAATATATAACAAATTAACAAAACGTAAATATCAAGTCAATCGAATGTTTTTAAACATTTTCAATAAAGCACTCTTTACATGACATTAAAACGGGAAAAAACTTCTTTATTGATAAATCCAAATAAAACTTTATTTCAAATTTTTTTTATACCGTGACGCCACGGACTTGAAATATGTACTACCCACCCCCCTCATTTACCATCACGCTGCGTCACGAAAAACCTGAAGAACCACCCACCCCCCAAGCGTGACGTAATTATTGAACGGCCCCAAAGGGGCCGTAAGGACGGATGGGAGGCCAAAGCCCCCCATGTATTATGTTAAAAAAGGCCCTTCTGAATTTCGTGAATTTTTCCGCCAGTTACTGGCTTGCTCTATAGATCGCCCATACTGGCAGGGGGCTTTCAGTATTTGCGCTTTATCCATACGAGGCGGCTGTACAACGGAGATGAGACTGCATGTTGCTTAGTTACTTAGAAGGTTGTTATTGGGTGATAGTTGATCTATACGCAGTTTGTAGTTGTAAAGTTCTCTTTGCATGTCTGAAAAAGTTGCCAGGACCTAGCTAGTTTAGCTTTTGCTACCATGGTATGTGATTCATTAGTTAGAGAATTGTCATTCTTTACAGCTTTTAGCTATTTTGCAGTGAGAGATTTGGGGTATAGGCAAGTGCATACAAAAGCAGAAAAACATTCCTAAGATTTTGTTAAGTACGCACAAAAATGATGTAGTGGTAGAATTCTATCCTTCTGTTTTAATTGTATAGTGGGAACAGCACTGATGGTAAAGTACTTCTGCTTGGTATATCAGTGAGTTATGGATAGATGTTCCTAAATTTTTCCCTTTTCTAGAATAACTTGCTAGCGTTATTACTTCTATATGACATAGTTCCTTCTCTGTGGATGTCAATTTGCTGGCATGTTTGCAACACTGATGCTTTATAGTTAATCTCAAAAGTCTTCTGTCTATTCTCTGCTCCTAAAGATCAACACAAATCAAGCTACCATCACAATAAATAGTGGTGATTTATCACATATTAATCCTTGACTTTTGTATCTTGTATATACATTATATTTTCATTGTTTTGACCTAATCCTTAATGAATGATTTTTGCAGTCAAAAGGGACAACCATCAAGGATGCTCTTGCAAAATGGGTACTTTCTCTTTTTATGTAGTAGAGTCTATTTGGTTATTTACTAAATCACTAATTGAAGAAGGTTGTTTAGTATTACAGCATTTATAGCAATATGACTTGAGTATTGACACATTGTCTCATTTTTCCATGAAATCAGAGAATGAGCCTTCATCTTTGAAAATAGAAATTAATTTTCTCAACAAGTTGATTGCTCAATATACATCAGCAAGTGTACTGTGTGTTCCCCTTTAGAAGCCCATTATCATTTTATAGGAAGAGAAAAATGGAATGAAAGCTTCTGAAGCAAAGGATGTAAAGCTTTATGCACAAATGCCACCAATAGAAAAAATGGATGCTTCTTTGTCCACTCTCTCTGCATGCGAGTAAGAAGATTCTATACTTTTTGCTTTTAATTTCTTTCAGTTTGAGATCTTTGTTATTCAGACATTTAGATTGAAAGGAGTGTTTTTGAAGTCTCTCTTGGAAATATAAAGTGTTTGTCATATTGTAAATGGTTGCTTGTGCAAAGTTTGTGTCACTTTATCAGTTAGTGAAAATTTGGCCCACACTTTTATCCACTGTGCACCTAACATCATCTAGAATTTGAACCTGCTTCCTTCCTTCCATCCTAGATTTACCATAAAACGTCTCATGTTTCATGCTACTGCAATTTTCATGGTTTGTGCAAAAGTAAATTGTGTGTATAGACATGTTCTGGTTTATCATTTAGCTAAAAGCACACATTGTCTGCAATATTTAGTATACCTTGCCATAAAAACGGTCTTACTGTTTCAAATTGCTATTTTTCTTGCCTTTAGAAAGTTATCACTGTCAACAAACTGCATTGAGAAGATTGCAAATTTGAATGGGCTTAGTAAGTTCCAATACTACTTGAAAGCCTAGTTCATTAGCTCACTGCTGAAAAAGCTTCAAAATTGTATTGTTGTTTGAAATAAGTTTGAGGTCAATAGGGTGGTTTCTTGAACATGAAAAACTAACTGCAAGGCTTAGTGCTATGTAAATATGTATACTATTTCACCATCTCTTTTTATTTGAATGAAATCAATGATATCTTAAGTAAGTCATAAATGTGAAGGGTTTTACCCAATCTTTATTTTTGCAAAATTATTTCAAATAATTATCTAGGGATACAAGAAAGCTGTGTTTATTACAGAATTGAATCTGTGTTTGATTTGAAAGTTGACACTGGACAATTAGTACATTCTTCAATAGTTCTTAAGCTAAGGAATAGCAGATTCATACAAGTAGAAGTTTAAGTTCATAAACAGATAAGTAGCTTCCTCAAACTATTTTCATAGTCCATAGTAGAAAAATGGTGCACAAATAAAGTAAAACAACACTGCTCCTTTTTACTGAATACTCAGTTTATTTGCATGAGCAAACATAGATGATGAAAATAAAAAGTAGCAGATTGCTACATAGCATATGATTGGTTTGATACAGAGCAATAGTTTACTAACAGGTAGCTAAATGTCCAAAAACTCTAGATAAGTGATGAGTTCATTGCCTGTTTCTATTAAGGAACTACATGATCACTATCAGTTGCCTCACACAAAGGTCCTTTGGTATGCCACTGGCTATGCATCTATTGTGGTATAGCAATCAGTGTCCTGCAGATTTTTTGCTACAGGGGCACTTTTTCTGCCACCTCTGGAAAAGAAAAAAGACATGTGTCTTTGTCAGACCTTGATAGCAATAGTCTTATGTTGCCTGTATATTTCTAGAGACAATCAAGGAAATATTGGGGAAGCTGTTTATCTTTGTTTCTTCAATAAATTAATTTTCTAATATGGTGAAAAACTAGCAAGAAAACTATATGCTTTTATTTGCAGTAATATGAAATGTTGGTTTTGTCTTTTTTCATGATGTAATTATACCACAATTATATGCTCAAATAGGCCGAGGTCTTCATAGATAGGCTTGCATTTTAATCAGCATAGAGTGGCATGTATAAATTAGGAAATATCAGACAAATATCAGGAAAAGTGATTCCCTGATTTAGTGGAGACCCTAGTATTCATGTTTGTAACCTAGCTGCTAGTTTTTATGCTTTTTTTACACATGAAGCAATGGAGCCTGAGAATGTATTCTGCTACAAAACCGCTTTGCTGTTGTAGCTATTACATGAAGATTTATTTTGAAGTTCTTATCATATAAAAGCACTCACAACATTTCTGCTTTGCACTATGCTACTTTTAGGATAGTTAATTAGAGTAAGAATACATGGTACCTGTTGAAAAATACCACTTTCATTATATTTATTTTTTTACTGAGCTCAATGTTCTTTTGAGACCCAATGTTCTGTCAATTCTGTTACTATAGAAAAAGGAGTGTATATTTCTGAAAATTATAAGTGCTGATTTGGTGGAAGATTGATGACCTTGTTCCTATGCCAGAGACAGCAGAGTATATGATAATTGTCTTTGTTATTTTTAACTGATATAAATAAATAAATAAATATATATATATATATATATATATATATATATATATATATATATATGTAAAAGAAAATACCAGTAAATCTCCTATCTATTCTGTAGAAAATCTCAGAATTCTTTCCCTTGGAAGAAATGGCATAAAAAGTGTAAATGGATTGGTAAGTATCTTTCTGTCATATATTTTGATTTTGTGGTGATAAATATCAACTACATACACATACACAAAGTACCACATGGCTTATACAGTGGGTGTAGCTACTGGTGAGAAACCTATTGAGGAATGGAGAAAATATTTACAAAATTATCTGAGATTCAAGCATTCTTTCCAGATTATAGCATATATAGTCAGCAAGTGGACATCTTTAGAAGACGTAATATTATTCACCTAAGATTTACATCATAAGTTAAGACATAGTCCATAAGTTTAGTTAGATTCAATTTCTCCTGGCTTCATTAAGTCTCTTGCTTCAAGTAAGACACATACTTATGAAAATACTGTGAAATTTCAATGATAGATGCCAGGTGAACCACATTTTAATGCCAGGTGTTTAAACATGGTGTCCATCATTGAAATTTCACAGTATTTTCATAAGTTTTTATGTGCTGCTTGAAGCTAGAGACTCATTGAAGCCTGGGGAAAAGGAATTTGCATGTCACAAGTAGATGCTCTCAAGTGCTTACTTTGCCAAATATTGTCACTAAGCCAGAAAGCATGCATTATGAGTGCATATTCCTGCCAGAAAACAATATATCTCAATTTTAGCCTTAATTTTTCCAAAGCACTAGGAGTGATAGAGATGCTTTCTTTTATGTGTCGCATGCATGCCCATAGCCAGGCCTGTGTTTCTGGGGTGGCAAAATTGACCTGGAGAAATAACATGGTAAAAAGTATAAGGGCACATTCCATACTGCATGTTAGCACAATCAAAAGGATAATGTGTGTGCAGGGAAATTTTGAACTTTATTGCTTGCTACAAAATCAAAGTTGAGCTTTACCAAAATTTCAGATCTTTCCTTTGCTGGAAAGATGAAGCAACGATGAAAAATTGCAAAACAACTCCCATGAGTAGTAAAAAAGTTGGCATTCTGTTGCCCAAGGGTGGCTATTGCCACTCCATCACTATGGGCCTGGTGACATGCCCAATGTGTGTGACTTGAGAGCAAGCACTTAATTGGAGGACATGCCCTGGTGATGCAAAGCCTTCCAGTGCAAGCACTTAAGAGGGGCAAAAGCCTTATTTTCTTATGTAAATCTCTAGGTTAGTGGTTCTGTTGGGGGGACAAAACCATGCTAAATTAATTTTTTGGGGGGCATTGCCCCCTGCAGGTACATGCCTGCTTTAGAGTTTTTCTAGAGGAGAAATCACTCTATCCACCTTCTATTAAGTAGCACAATGCATTAGCCATTGTAATTTCTAGGAGGCTGTCGCAGACACACTTGAGGAGCTATGGGTATCATACAATAGCATTGAAAAGCTTAAAGGTGTTGGAGTACTTAAAAAGTTGAAGGTAAGCAAAGCTATGCATTGTGATGTATTACTTGCTATTTAGTGCATCGAGTAAGCAATGTAATACTTGCTGCAACCAGTCCTGTAGAAAAGGGGGTGTGGGGGTGCAGTCCCCAAGGTCAGTAAATGTCATGGAAGTAAAAGAACATTGTAGACGAAATCTTTCTTTTGAAAGCAAAATACTTACGTAAAAGCTTTTGAGAATTGATTGATTTACAAGATTTTGAGGCATTGAAGTTGCTTTCGTACTGGAACACTCTTAAATTTCTTTATATAACTAGGCCACAAAGTACTTAGTTTCTTATAAAACGCACGTGCGAAAAGTGCTCCCTTGTTGCCCATTTACTTCTACACCAATGGCTCCATCACAGCAGCATCTCTTTCTCGTGCTGCTTGTGCCTGCTTACTTTGAGAGTTAATAGATACTTTCCGGTTTCTCTGATGCAATGTGGAAAAGATCTAGCTCTGTAATAATATTCTAATAAGATCCTGATTTCATTTTAGTACCGAAATCAAAAGCTTTTGAAAACTATTAACTCACTTCTCTTCTCTAGGTGAGATGCAAGCATGTAGATAAGTTGCTACTAATACTTGGACGAATGACATGTTATTTTCTGCTTGTGAAATTAGCATGTGCAATGCTTTTTGCAGTAGTTTTCATTTGCTGATGTGATGTATACTTTAATCTTTTTCAAGGTTCTCTACATGTCAAACAATCAGGTGAAGGCAATGGAAGAGTTCTCCAGGCTGGTAAGTTGCTCTTTATGATATTGCACTGCTGCCTACCAGACCTTGAATTGAGAGGCACTCGATCGAGCGCGAGCGCCTCCGCACTCAATATCAATTATTATCAATCAGCTCTAAGTGCAATAAAAACTGTACAATATAGACATAAAATATAGATTTAAGATGCATTGCAACACTAAATAAATAACTAAAATAGAAGTAATTAACAACAGAAGGTTACATATTGCATTTAGAAATGATCTCTTACATCCCAGTGACTCGATTATTCAAGCTCATAGAGTCGATCAATAGTCTAAATTTAAAGATTTGAAAATCAGGCAAAGATTTAGCTAGGGTCTTCCATGAATTCGGAAGTTCTTACGAATGGAGTATGGAGTCACATCTTGGACAGATCTGTAAAACGAAATTCATGCCATAGCACCTTGAATCGTGTTGTGAGACTGCTGATGATATCATGCTATGTATGTAGCATTGATGATGTCGTAAACAATATTGTCTTGTGCCGCATTAACGAGATGATCCACGATGACACCTTGACGGCTTAGAATTCATTTCATTTCCAACGATTTCATTACTGATCATACTTTCTGATCAATCCTTTGAACATGGCCAGTGTTGTAGTTGTAAATTTTGAGGAAATATAACTCTGAAGTTTAATACAAACACAGATTTTACAGCTTTACTTTTGTTACAATTCGTCAACATTTGCTTCAATGGGTAAGATAGTGGAGGATCAATCAACTACCTAACGTTTGCTCATTTCAAGGCCTAATATCTAGCATATCCGTTAAGTTTCTGTTGAAGGAATCCGATGAATTTGCATTCTACTCTGAAGAAGTCTCCTTGCATTGAACGCAATCACGCTCAAATTATCCTTTTCAGAAGAACTTAGCTTGCTCTCCTTTGATAATTATCTTCTACATTTTTTTCAAATTTTGCTGAGACCTTTGTTTACCAAGGCGTGACAAGGTTGACCCGCCCTTTATGAAGTAAATTTTATAAAAGATCGATGTGCTTAGCAATAATCTTACAATTCAGGCAAATTGTCCGAGAAAGACAATTTTTAAAAACCTTATTTGGTACTAAAATATTGTTCTATCCATAATTTAGAACAAAAAAGTTATATTTCTAGTCTCTTGCAGAATACAATATATTTTTGATTAATTTAACAATATGATAGTAAGCATACTTGGTATAGCTGCAATAAGGTGTTCACAGAAATCACAATATACGAATTAGATGTGATATCAGTTGGATCATCGAAAGCATGTTGTTATTGTTCAGTATATGTGTGAAGGTTTTGAAGTTATATTTCATAAAAATTTATTTATTAGGCTGACCTGCCAGTTCTGGAAGATTTGCTATTTGTTGGTAAGTTGTACCAGTGTGTTTTAATTTCCCTAGATCATTTAGGAAAACAGGTGCTTACTTGAATGTCTTATATTCTCTGTAAAAGATCAGTTTTATAGCCCAAGGCTAGTAAATATAGGGAAAGTGTGTGGTTTTACCTGGACTCCAGGCAGAAAATTTCCAGAAAACCAGGATGATTGCTTTAGATAAACAGTAGCGTAGTATACCATTTTTGTAGGATTTTCTTCATTTTTCTAGTAATTCTAGATATATTAGCATTTTTTATAGTTGTGTACGTTGGAAGGACTCAGGGAAAGGCAAATTATTTTCAAATTCATAACAATTGAAGCAGTCAGCTACTAATTCTCATATTTAAATTTTTGCTTTCCTCTGCTTCTCGTTCTCCTCGCATTTTATCAGATGGCAAAACGATAGGAAATTCTTTTAGGTTAATTGGACGGATGTCAACACGATAAGGCCATGCTGATTGTTCAGAATTTTGCTTTTAATTGAAGGTAATCCTTTAGAAGAAAAGCACAGTGCAGAAGGTGACTGGCGCGACCAAGCCACGAAAAAGCTTCCGAAGCTTAAAAAACTCGATGGTATTTTGTTGTTGTTTTTTCCATTGTACATCCCCTAATTAATTGTATCTCAAATAAGGCCCTACTTACACAGCCACAGGCCATTTCTGATATAGTTCAATGACTATCAAATTCTGCTTTCTAAGTTTCTTTTTCGTTGTTTATCGGAGCTCTTCGGTGGTAATCTTGGTCATTGGATGTGATGTTGAGAGATTTATCCATGTTTTTGCATGTCTTCCTATTCACCAATCCCTGGCTATCTTCTTTATTTTGCGTTGAAACTGAATTACTTATTATTTCATCAGGAATCATTGCTTGCGTTCAGTGTTTTTTCAAATTTTGCTAAATATTATTGATAATTGCCTGCAGGTGTTCCTGTCGTTCGACAAGATGAAGTGGAAGAAGAGGGAGAATAGAAGAAGGTTCAATGAAGATTTATGGAATCATTTGCTTGTAGTATATTTATTTGTTTTTAACTCCTTTACAAAAAAGTTGACAGTATATTTATACTTTCTATCATCGTATATCTTTTCATGGGTTGTTTTAATCCCCATCTCAATCAAATAGCCCCTCCTTTCATCCCCCTTTAAGAGCAAAATTTGTGAATCTCCTTCATAACGATAAGTGCCGCAATAGATATGCTTAATAAAAAGCAGTGTCACACATTGCACTGCTTTTCACATCTACAGTCGACGCTAAGAAAATATGCATCTCCATTGGCTATTTGTCCTTTCACTTACTGCAAATCGTTTCTTTCCAAATTCATTTCAAGTCTCAAATGTGGCTTTTTCAGCCTGCATTGCTGAATACACAGCAGTTTAAGCACAGTGGGCTACTTGGCCGGTTTACTCTCCATTGGGGTTGTATGATATCTTTACCCATCATTTTGACTAAACATCGTATTTTTGGCTAAAGTAGCTTTTATACCGATATGTTGATCAAACATAATCAATTGGGGGTTCAGAGGCAATTATTTTTAGATTTGGCCCCCCACGAAGCTCAGCTCTTAAGTACCGTTGTCGGAGAAAGAAGTAAATCCTTCCCGTTAGGTTCAAGAACAGCAGTACGAATTGAATTTTTGACGTTGTGTTGAATCGTTATATCGTTATTGTTAACTATATTGAGTACACACAAAGAATCCCCAGCGCTAGATATAGCCTTCTCAAGGCACAACCTGATAATAGCTATCATCAGCTGATGACAGCATTTTGCAGAATTATTTGTTATTGAATTTACGGCAAGCTGAATCCATTGCGCTGTCTCAGTTAACACTGAAATGGTTTCTTTTATTGAGTCAGCCATAATAAGACTCAGTAGTTCTTACTTATCTTGGTTATAGTCCATATTTCATGCAGGCAAAGGGCCAAAATTCATTAATTACTGTCAAAATCGTTTCATCGGTTAATAACTGGAAAACCGGTGGAGTCCACAGATCAAACCTATTTGATTTGAAAAGCTTACAAAAAGACCTTTCAGAAAGAACCAAAGTTTGGTATGTGGACTCCACCGGTTTTTAAGATATTTGGGGTTGAATTAGATTTGTCGAGGCAATAGGTGTGCAAACTTAGGCTAGGTTTAATCGAGATTTTGACACAATTTTGGCATTAAGACTTCAAAAGAACTATAAACGCTAGAAAAGCCATGTTGTATGGCTTAGTAAATATTAATCATATGATTATGGGTCACAGAAAATGCATATCCTTCCTTAGCAGGCTCAAAAACTGCGTCTTCATGGTTTCTTAGAAAAAAATATGGCGATCATAAGTTCAGTGAATTCCCATAACTTCAAATTGCCATAACTTTTGAATGGAATAAGATTTGACCTAAGTTTTTCTGCCAATTATGTGGAATTTTCATTTGAAAGACTTCACTTTTCTCCAATGGAGACTCAGTAACCCACTTTGTTGTGCTCATTCACTGATGTGATAGAGCTTATTTTTCTAAACCTGCCATGATTATTTCTCGTATAATCCTAGTTCTTGATGAATATGGTATGCAATTACTAATTATTCTTTGTACTTTGCTTCTTTGACACAGAAAGCATTTGGTGCTGTAAATATTGCCTACGAAAGGACTTTTAGTTGACGGTTCTTGTTGCAAAATAAAAGTCATAATTCTCAATAAGTGTTTGGAATATTTCCGAGTTATAGAGCACTTCCTTATACAATGTTATTTGTACAGTAGCTTATTTTGTCCACAATGATGACTATCAGTGTATCACTTAGCAGTGTCATTTGAGACTGCAGCAGCTGTGGGAAGTCCAAGTGCCAATTGCTACCCAATAGGCTTCCAAAAAATAACAATGATTTTATGCTGTTTTTTCCAATGCTAACTATATCACTGAAGATAGCATGGTGAGCAAGATTGGAATAAAATTTCGTAGTTTAAAAGAGATGATCTTAAATAAATTTCCAAGATCGTTGACGCTTCCTCTACTATGGTTCAGTAAACGCCCATGACTCCAAAAAGGTTATGAATCCAAAATTACGAGTATTAACGCAAATAAATTGTCTTGAAGTCAACATATATTACTGAGCAAAGCGATATAAGAAAGTTGTTGTGATGACAAACTCTGTAGGGGTAATAATTTGTTAAATTCTCTATTGTACTGTGCTTGCTGATCTTTTCTGTTTATATGTACTTGGAACAATAGAGTTAGAAGCAATAAATACACCTTTTATATGCTATTTCTTATTCAACAATAAAAGATAGTTACAAAAAATTTTTTCACTCCTTCTACAATATACTTTACACTGCAAAATATATTCTACCTTTCGAGATAAACTCTACATTTCAAATGCACCCCTAGCTCCTATAATCAACGAGAATCAACAAAGTAAGCTAAAAATAACGAGATTGTGCTTACAGGTGGTAGGATTAACATCTCAACTAAAACATTTCTAAGAAAGCAAATGCTAAACAGTTAACAGTGAGCTAGGGCTGGAAACAGCATACGACTTCCTGGAGAGGCTTTAAGATACTTTTTTGTTGTACTCTATAAATCAAATTTTGTAGGAAACCCGTGATACTCAGGATGCATTTTGTCAAAAATTTTCATGATAGGAGGCATAAAAAATCTTTACCTGCCCTATAGTAAGAATTTACAACTGAACATATTCTACAACTAACATTTGCTACATGTAAAAAAAAAACTTAACTTCAATAGAAAGAAGTAGCATAAATTGACAGTAAAGCATAAAAACGTGAATTTAACTGACATAAACCAAAGCATGTAAAACAACTCGGCATTCAAATAATTCAGTACGAAAATTCCATAACTACTGTTCTATGAAAATTATATGGAAGAACTGGTTTGACACTAATTGATAAATGTTTTGACTTAGACTCGAGTCATCTTCAGTATGGAGTAGATATAAAAATTGGGAGTATATATAATTGAGGTAGAATTTGGAAACACGTGTTAGAACGAAAGTGGAAGGGAGTAACGGAGTATGAAAGGACGTGCAAGAGAGCACTAAAGGAAAACAAGGTGAATGCGGAAAATAGTAAATAACATGAGGGCCAAAAATAAAATATACAAGGAGAAGGAAATGAAAATCCCTAGGGGACAAAGAAACAATAGACATAGAAAGCATAAAAAGGGCTAGAGTAAAACCACAGCAATAGAAATTGCTAGAAATTGAGGTTGGGTCTATTTCAATTCTGTTGGCTTTACCAAGCGGTCCCTTAAGAGCATACTACTAAGAGGCTAATATAATTACTCACTTGCAACATATCCCTGTTTAAATAAATGCCTCGAATTGAAAGCGAGACAAGGAACTATAATAAGCTAGTTACTAGTCAGTAACAAGCCTTGATTTCGTAGCAGAAATAATTATTACTGGCTAACGTTATAAAAAAATCTAGTGCTAGGATTGGAAGATAAATTAGTATTTCCAGACTGACATGTATAATTAATCGGGAATAACGTGCTAGACAATGCCTCTAGAACATGGAATAAGCTTCGTGACTTCAATTAAATAACAGAATTGGTGCTATCAACAGATGGTCCACTGAACCAGATTGCTTAGCGGACTAGATGCTGAAGTGGTGGAACTCTCGAAAAGAGAAAAGTTAGAGGAGAACAGCGAGGATACGTTTCCGGACAACAGTAAGGATACGTGTCCGGAAAACCCACCAGTGCACTCCAGCATTTAGTTGAGTATTGATATTGTCTTTGAAAATTCCTGTAGCTCATTTAATCTGTAGCAGTAAAGTATTCAAGAGGCCGTCAATGATGAATACTCCAAAGAATGGAAAGAAGTTGCGGACTCTTAATACAAATCATCACTGGAGAATGAAACTTGGGAACTAGTTAATCTACCAGAAAATTGAAAAGAAGAACATTTCAAGGGACGTTTAGCAGTAAAAGGCTACTCCCAAGGATACAAGATTGACTATGCTGAAACCTTCTCACCTGTTGTTCACTTCAGCTTAATTCGAACCCTGCTGGTATTTGCAATTCAAAGGGGAATGATCATTCACCAAATGGATGTAATAACTGCTTTCCCAAATGGAGAACTAGACGAGAAAATATTTATGGACCAAGCAGAGGGGCAAAAGGTGCCAGGTGCAGAAGAAAACGTTTGCAGACTAAAGAAATTACTGTATGGACTAACGCTATAGGAATCGTGCATTTACAGAGGGAATGAAGAAGCAAAACTTTATACAGAGTCAAACAGATGCATGTATATTTATAGAGGAAACATCAACAGCATCAGATTTGAGGGAAATTGCAAGTATTACTGTGTACGTGGACGAATTAATCATAATAACACCTAATAAACATGAAATGGATGAAATCAAAGGATACTTGAGTAAAGCATTTAAAATGAAAGACATGGAAGTGTAACGAATTGAGTTTGATGCTTTAGTTATGTGCTGTATTTCGTAACACTATAGTTATTATGTTGCGTGTTTATGTCTTGCGTACATGTGGAGTCCTGTTGTGTGTAGTAAACACCCTTTCCGGGCAATATGTTGTCCTGTCAACGGGTATTGTGATCTTGACGTGTCATGTATTGTAGTGTGCAGTTGATGTGATATGTAGTAAGTATTCAATGTAGATCAGTCAGTCTTTGATTTGCATTGTACCAGAAAACATCAAGAGGCGTTGTTTATTGTGAGCTCTGCGTTAGGCCTAGGCCTAAGGCCTTAAGCCTAGGTACAAAGTACTAATACAAATATGGTGACCGCTCACCACCATAACAAGAGCCCAAATCGTTACAGAAGGCAGCACTACTGCCTTGGGGTCAATGTTCAGCAAAGTGAAGAAGGCATTAAACTATCTCGGTGTTAAAGTACTAGTTCTGCCTGTCATTTTGATTTCGTAATTTGGATTAAAATGTTGTTTCATGTGCTGCATTTAGTGTTTGACGTACGCATGTCATGGTATTGCCATATTGTCGCACTCTCTCATGTGCCATTATTAGTCGTTACGTGAAGTCTATTCTTGCTATAATTGCTCATTGCATGTTGCAATCGTCTTGCTGTCTATTGGGAAATGGGGAGTATATAAATGTGGGTGTGTTGTGTGCCTTTAAGTTAAAGTAGTGTGAGTTTATGTTCAACCGCCGTGAGTCTGAGTGCTGTTTGTCAATTAGCCGAAGATACTGCTAGTTGAAGTCGCAGTGAGTTATAGTGCAGTTGGTTCACGTTGATGCTACGTTTTAAAGAATCGCTTACAGTTGTGGACAGTTGAAACCTATCGAACTTGGAAGAACTATTTGTATTATTGTTATTTTGCTATTTGACTGTCCCCTTGGTCTTTCTATTACTATTTACACTACTAATCTGTTTATGCGTAGAACCCTGTTAAATCTGGTTATTTAAAATTGGTGTCCGTGACCCAGGAGATGCGAATTACGTACAGGGCTTTGGAAAAGAATGTTTTTATTGGAGGATGTGAAGGACCTCATCTGTTCAGTTGAAGCTGCCGTGACTAAAAGGATAACGGTGGCCAAAAGGAAAAACCGAAATCCATTGGCAAATCCAATGAACATTTATCGGTGCGAAGATGGCCGACCCATTTCCTTTTGCTGCTTGAGGGTCGGCCATGTAGCCATGTACTGTTGGGACAGGAGGTTTTCCTGTTGTCATGCATCATTCGCAAATCAGCCCGCACCAGAGCAATCATCGGCAAGTGCCCCCATAGATGTGGAATCGCTTGGAACGGATGTCAATACGCTGTTGAATGAGCTCCATAAGATAACTCATGATTTGGAACTCTCAAACACAGCACCCTTCCATGCTGAAGACCTTCTGTGCACAACCGACAGAACCGTTGTTCGATCAGAAGGAACTGAGAAGACCCCTCATTGTCTGACTATGAAAAAGGGGAAGATTCCTGCTGAAAAATAGCTGAGGGAATTGTATTACCCTTTCGATGAGCGCCATTGTCAGGCCAAGCACACATCGTCGTGTCTCGTTTACGGTGTAACATGACTTGTTTGAACTGAATGTGTGGCTTTGGTATATACTGTGTGTTGTGACTTATCTTATTTTTTTGGCATTGCTCTCTCTTGATAAGCCAAGCCAGGAGGGTTGATTTTGAAGGAGGGAGTAATGCTAATGTCTGTCATTTTGATTTCGTAATCTGGACCAAAATGTTATTTCATGTGCTGCATTTAGTGTTTACGTCATATCATGGTATTGCCACATTGCCTCACTGTCCTATGTTGAGTTATTAGTCGTTACGTGCCGTCTATTCTTGTTGTGATTGCTCATTGCATGTTGTAATCGTCCTGCTGTCTATTGGGCAGTGACGTAGTGTCAGGGTACTCAAGGTATTCACTGAATACCCTACAATTCTCAGACAAAATAAAAATCTGCAGTGGTTATGGTCACTGAAATGGCAAATATAGTTGCCTTTCAACCTTCTAGCCCTTCTAAACTTCAATATAGCGAACGCTGAAGCTGCGAGGCCTCAAGAGAGAAAGAAGAACTTCATGTTAAACTTAAATCTGTCACGAATACGCAGTGAATACTCTGGACGGTATTAAGCCAATCAAAATACTCCATTCTATTCTATAAATTCCTCATTCATCGGCGAAAACAATGGCAGTGAACACAGTAAATACCTCAGTGTCTAGCCTCGGTTAGTGATTGAGCAACTGTCGCTTGCAGCAGTAGTCTCACTTCCAAGTTGATAAAAGTGATCATGTCTGCTGTCGAACAGGATGTAAAAGCATTTATGGAAGAATAAAAAGAGAGTTCCATGGTTATGTATTTCCAAGACCTTTGATATCAATAGAAAGCTGAACATGGCCTCTATCTAGTTTTAAAGCTTATTTGGTTATCCCGTGCTGTTCTTGGTTGAAATATGGCTGTCTTTGAATGCACCAGGACAATGTTTGTCATGTTTGCATTATTTTCGCGTTGCTAGGCCAACGGCTTCCCAAACTTCAATTTGATTGGCTCTCGCTGAGGTAGCGTGACCTTGATTGGCCAATCAGTTGCTAGTCATATTATATTTGTTGACTCGTGGTAAAGATTGAACGAAGGACGTCTTGAAAATATTGTTGTCATTTTATGAATTTGCAAGATAGAGAGAGGCAAGATGTACAAAAGAAAGTTTCGTACAACAAGGATATATGCTGTCCGTCGAAAAAATCTTAATCTTGCTCGAAGATATAGAAATTTCGCAGATGCTTCAACCAATGTCGAAGCCCACAATGATCTAGGCAAAGGGCCTGTAAATGAACTGGAGAATGAGACGTGCTAATCAACTTCGGAAAGAAAAATGAAGGTAGTTGGTTTTACACCTGAAACTCTAACGGAAAATCAAATTCAGCCATCTAAATCAGAATTAGACTGCTTCTTTTTTGTACAGCTGACTGCAATACATAGTTTTGTTAGTAAGTTGCTCTGTCCTTAATGTAAACAGAGTGGACTGATATTTAATATCTTGCAACAAGGCATACAAAGCTTTGCTGTAAAATGTAATTTTACTTGCCCCATTTGTGAGGATTATAAGCACGAACAATTCATGTGTAGTAGACTGGGGAATTCTGAATCCCCTAGAATCTCTTTTGAGATCAATACCCTGGCAACACTTGCTTTTCGTGGAATTGGATGTAGCTATTCTGCAACCAAAGAATCGTGCAACACCATGAATATGCCATGTGACATCAGCTATAACTTGTACAGCAAACATCACCAAAAAATTACTGAAGCAAGTGCTGCTACTTTTAAGGATATTGTTGCAAAATCCAGGGAGGCAATTGCAGAAGCCTATAGTGCAGTAGGAGTTGTTCCAGATGAGAATGGGGTACTCAATATTGGGGTATCCTTTGATGGTTCTTGGAAAAGAAGAGGCCATTCATCACATAATGGCATGGCATGTGTCATTGATTTATTGACTGGCTTGCCTATTGATTATGAGGTTTTGTCAATGAATGGAAACAAAAACACAGCCCAAATTGCCCAAAAAACTTCAATGGTACTGTCAATGCAATGGAAGTTGAGTGTGCTTTACGCACGAGGAAAAGATCTGTCGAAGAACACCAGATTCGCTATACCAGTTTGCTGTGTGATAGTGATAGCAAATGCTTTGATGCCAATTGTGAAGCAAAGGTTTATGGGAAATTCAAGTCACCAAAGTGGATTGTGTTAATCATATCGCTAAGCGTATGGGTACAGCTCTCAGAAGGCTGTCTGTAGAAGCCAAGGCACAAGTTACTTCAATTAGTGGCAAAGGCAAATTAACAAATGCAAAAATCTTGAAAATCCAAAACTATTATGGACGTGCAATTAAAGAATATGCTAACGATGTTGATTTAAGAAAACAATACTTGCAATTTTGTTCCACCTTTCTTCGACAGATCAGAATCCAAAGCACAACATTGCCCAAAAGGATCAAATTCTTGGTGTTTTTGGCAAAGGGCACTGGCAAAATCTGTTGATCCTGGTCCTCATAAAGATCATGAAACTGTGCCAACTAATATTTGCAAGCGGATGGTTCAAATATTTCAAAGACTATCTGAAGAGAATTTGTTGTAAAGATGCTCAAGACGTAGGACTCAAAACCCAAATGAGAGCCTTCATAATTTAATTTGGAGGTTGTGTCCTAGTATTGACTTTGTAGGACGCAAAACAAGTGAGACAGCAGTGCTGTTGTCTTTTGTGCCAATTTTCGATGGCATCATACCTGGAGAGTTTTTGAAGGAAGAAGCAAGAAAGAAAAGCCTTAAAAGGCTTTCTAAAGCTGCAGTAGCAAATTCTCAGGCTGCCAGAAAAGGAGAAGGCAACTAAAGTACAAAACATCATCACAGGAGCAGAAATAAAAAATATCTGAGGGAGAAACGTATCGTCCTGGTGCATTCAATGACTAATTGTTCAAAACAAGAAAGACCACAATGCCTAATAATAACTTAAAAGTACAACTTCTGCCTCTGATTTTATGCAGAACACATGAAAACTCAATTTTGAACAAGTTTTGATATGCTTTTTTTGTCCACAAAGTTCATTTTCTCAGGTTTTGATTTTCACTGCTGTTATCATTTTGAAGCTTATGGACTCCTATGTGCACAAAGGCTATCATTGTTTCATATCAGAAGGCACTTTAGACACAAAGGCTTGCAAACAATAGTTAATGGAGGAGAAATATTTGTATTTGTTAGCAAGATTCATAAAATTTGTCTCCTGTGAAATATCTGATTTTAAAATACTATTGTGCACAGAAAACATGTCAAGAATCACTTTGATATGCAGCACGACTGCATAGTTACAATATGATAAAAATGGGGCACTCCACATACACACCAGATACAAGACAGAAAATTGTTGGTTACCATGGTAACAAATTTCCACATCAAACTTTTAGCAGTAGATTTGGACTCAGCAACTAAAATTACATATAATGTGTAAGTTTGGATTGAAATTAGTGTATTTTGCATTTTCGAGGAGTGACCTACCTTAAAATAAATAAACGTGGGGTCATAATAAGGACTGGGGGTTGAAAAAACCGAAAAATTAATATGCGGGGGGCGTTTATATGGCACCTGAGAGAACGTTATTCATTAACCTCTCTGGCCTAAGTCGCCTTAGGCCAGTTTATTCACCGTATGAATCTACCATCTTGGTTAGGAAGGGCACTACAATGTATATGCTTAAGTGGTGAATGCTAATAGATTTCAAAGAGCTGCAGCAACTCCATTTTGGTTACTTTATTTTCCATTTCATTCATTACGTGTACTTATTTTTTATATATGTTGTCGCCATCACTTTCCACATGCACACACCTCCCTCACATCACGCTAACATCAAAGTACGTCAGAGCATCTTGTCTCTTGTTACATCTATTGTCATGCCTTAAAACACCCTTCCTTTTCAAGCATCGCTTTGTTATCTTAACAATATATGTCATTCCGTGGGAAATGCTTATTTTTGTAACGTTAGTGTAAGAAGAGTTAGTTGTGATTTTCGAACGAAAAGGTCAGAGTTGTTATTTCTACCACTGCAAATTCTACACAAGAAAAGGGACTTTTACTGGTATGATTTTTAATATTTAAGCGTAAATTCAAGTACAAGAAAAAAACTTGAAATTACTAAAGAGCTCCCACGAATGATCGAATTCATTGGTCTTTTAAACTTCAAAAAATTTGCGTGCTGTTCAGTTCACATTTTTGACGAAGCCATTTTCTACTATTTCGGATGTGATGTGTACTTCCTGTTATCCGATAAAAATACCTTGAATACAGGATGTTTACTAAACATCTGATTTTGCCTTGTTTATGCTCTGGCTCAAGGAGCCACACCCAGCCACACCAGAAAAACTTCTAGAAACTTATGATAGAATACCCAGTCCAAGAGGTCATGCTACACCACTGATATTGGGACATGGGTAGCATATAAATGTGGATGTGTTGCATGTCTGTAACTGAAAGTCGTCATGAGTTTATGTTCAATCGCCGTGAGTTTGAGCGCTGTTCGTCAATTTGCCGAAGATGCTGCCAGTTGAAGTGGCCGTGAATTTTAGTGCAGTTGGTTGAAGTTGATGCTACGTTTTAAAGAATTGCTTACAGTTGTGGACAGTTTCTTTGGCTTATCTGTGGCTGTTTACACTACTGACCTGTGCATGCGTCGAACCCTGCTGAATCTGGTTATTTAACACCAGAAACAACATGCCATGAAAATAATAGAACGATATGGACTCCAAGATCCCAACCCAGTGTCTACATCAATGGATTTGAATGTGAAGCATGTGGCAGAAGATTGATTCAGCAACCTGGTGTACAAGACTAAATACCAGTCGATGCAAGGCAGTCTACTTTATGTAGCTGTTGCAACAAGGCCTGACATTTCGCATGCAGTGGGAGCTCTCTTAAAATTCAACTCAGCTCTAAGAGAAGCACATCTAGCAGCAGCAAAGCGAATCATTAGATATGGGAAGCTCAATTTTTCAATACAGCACAGAAAATCAGGAAAAGCCGAAATTATTGGGTATAGTGATAATGATGGGCAAATGATATGGAAAATCGTCACTCTACAACTTTCGACCAAAAGTTTCAATGGTTCTGGAAGCACTAAAGCTGTCATAGAGAAAGTGTCATTGCATTCATCATGAAAAGGCTATGGCGGAAAGATGGCAGCCCAAAACATGGCGAACAAGTTAGAGGGGCGAGCCTTCGACATATACATGAAGGCTCTCTGTCGAAGACAAAAAGAAACCTGAGAAAATACAGGCCGAGCTACTTAAAGAATTTGAAAGAGGAAGACTGGATAGAGAGAGGAAGCAATCTCTGAACTGAATAATCCAAGAGGATTCAGGAGAGGTTCTTGACATGGAACTCCTATCAAAGGTCTTTGAAGCTTGCAAGCAAACAATGTAACTATAGATCAAGCGACCCTTTAAGAGTGGAAAGTATGCTGAGTAGCCAATAGTACATGCCACCAAAACTATAAGGGAACTAGCCAAAATATGGAGGCAGATGCAGCTCATAAGTTGTGGAGCAGGCCAGTTACTCTGCATAAATTAAGATGCAAGTGGATGATATGGGCTGGGGACAGCAAGGCTCACCAAGGAGCTAGAAGAGTGCATGGTGACTCTGACACTGTTGAAAAGCTAGATTGCACTGGACATATGGGAAAGAGATTTCATCCAGCTTTGAATCGAATTAGACTTAAAATAAAAGGAAAGTTGTCAAATGGGAAAGCAGCAGGAGGGCAAATAGGCAGAATGTGAAAATGTGAGAACGCATACCATCTAGATCCTGTTTTCTTGGACTTCTTGAGGCCAATTTTTGAAACGCATTGAGATTTGAAATGAGTGAATTGCTTAATTATTCCTGCTCTTGGTGACATTTATCCAATTACCCAAGGGTGCAGAAGCCAATGGGCACAGGGGGCAAGTCCTCCTAGCTTTTCACAGAACATTTGGAAATTGCCCCATTGCAACTCGCAGTGCTGATCTCTTTCCCTCTTGTGGTTGTCCCTGAATATATATGACCCCTCGTGCTAAAAATTTTTCCTACCTCCCTGAACTTACATTGAAGACCTAAGAGCTTCAATAGAAGAAACCTGAATGTCTGATTGTGATGTATCTTATGCCGTTTAAGCTTTGCGTATGCCATTTTATGCATTCTAGTGAGAGGATTGATCTTAGCACCTTTGATTAAAGGTTAAAACCTTTTTGAATAAGAAAGGGAAGGGAAAACGCACTTGATTGAACAAGAAAGGGAGAAATTGATAAGGGAAAAGGCAATTAATTCTGTATGCTTTCATGATTTATGCTTAACTGTATTTAACCTTTCTCATAATCATTTCATTTATTTATGAAAAAATGTAAACAGAGGAGATTGGAAACCGGAGCAAAAACAAAGAGGTGTTTAAAACTTTCAAAACAATGACATTGCTATCTTGTATCATTAAATAAAGCTACCTGTTCCCGTATAGACATCCTTCCCAAAGGATTCTTGTAGGGATTGAAGGTGAAGAAAGAACATGTGAGAACGCATACCATGTAGATCTTGTTTTCTTGGACTTCTTGAGAACAATTTTTGAAACGCTTTTTGAATACTAGTTGATACAAAAAATCCACACAGGGTTTTCACAACATCAGAATGAGAGTTTTAGCAGCCTCGTTTGGAAAAGAGCTCCAAGCAGTGATGTAGCATCAGTGCATGTAAGATATTCACTGAATACTTCACAACTTTCAAAGAAATGTACAACTTTTTATTATACTTCAATGATCACTGAAATGGCAAATTTAATTTCCTTTCAAGCTTTTAATTTGCCTGCTAGCATTCCTAAAATTCAAGACACTAAACGTTGAAGCTATGAGGCCTCTTGAGAAAAGCATAACTTCATGTTAAACAGAAGTCTGCCAAAAATACGCAATTAATATTCTGGACGTCATCAGCCAATAAAAATGCCCTATTTTTAACAATCGATTCCTCACTTATTGATGAAAACAATAGCAGAGTATGCTGAGAAATATCCAGCGTACAGTCTTACATAGTCTTTGGTATAGTTATAACTTCACTTCTAAGCTGATAAAATTAATATAGCTGTTGTTTAGAAAGATGTAAATGTATTTATGGAATAAATAAAAGAGAGTTCCATGCTTGTGCATCTGTTTAGTATACAACCTATGATTAGACTTCATACTGTTTTGTAGCAGTAGCCATTGTTAAGACCAATGAGAGGTACGCTATCAATATACTTCTGGGCAATGACGTGGGCCAGTGCACTCACCATATGTAAGTTGAGATGAAAAATTAAAATAGAAAGAGGTATGGTTATATTGCTTGATTCATTCCGAACCAGTAAGAGTAATTATTGAAACATGTCAACAGTTAACGAATGACTGTGTACTTGATGCCAGATATGTGGCCGATAATTCCGCCATGTAAAGCGATAGAGAAGAAAAACTAGACAATTTCTTGACTGAAATTAACTATAAGTATGTCTCCAGAAATATTGATCATGAAAGCTGATATAAACAAGCTGCTTTCTTAGTTACATCAATAAACATGGGTGATAGAGGAAAACTTGAGAAGACAAAACTCATACAACCACCAGACATTTGCCACTTCCTATACTACAAATCTGCTCATCTGAAGCATCTAAATGAACATCTACAATACAAACGTAAAAATCTAGAAGAAACGGCTTAGACAAAGTAAGCTAAAACATATTCTTAATGTGAAATTAAAATTCATTGCCACCAAAGTATGCGCTGAAACAATAAAGATAACAGAGAAACAGCACTCAAAGTGGCCAGATGATGGCTACCTTGAACAAAACTTCAAATAACAACTCTACGCAATCAAAATAGAACACACTACAGACAAACCTACGTACCTACAAAGAACTGATCAACTGTGTCATATTTCACAAAATATTTTATCATTTCCTTCGACCACATTGAATGCCTCTACCCTGTAATCATTGGCAAGAACTCCTTCCTGAATTATGTAATATTTTCTCACTTCTTTACCCTTCCTAAAGAAACCCAATGGTTTAAAGCGGTGATATTCAAAGTATGAAAAAGTCATGTTTATGCTGTCGCAGTTTTTGTCATTAGAGAGTTTACGATTCTATACGTAGCTCACTTAGACGACCCTTGGAGGCTTGGACACCAGTGCCACACTGGGGATAACCACGTGGTTGCGCACTCATCTACAACTGCACTACTCAAAGTCGGATAATTTCACGTAGTGATCGGTACGCAGGTAAGAATACATTATTATTGGTTCATAACTGCTTGAAATTTAATTTTTTTCCCAGCATTTCGTGTGAATACACCAGCATTTGCCTTGTTTAGCTTCAAATTGTGTTCTACAGTGCTTCTTTTTTTGTACGCAGACACAATTGTACTTGTAAAAATGGCCTATCCAACAGCTGAAGCAGATTGTCAAAGAACTTTACAAATGTTTGTAATTAACAATATACACATTTAATGCTACTGAATTATCGGCTGCTGAAAGTATTTTATTATTCATTATGTATCATAGAGTACTGAATTTACCAAAGTTTTATATATTTCACTCCCAAGTAGCTTTTAGTGCACATATGTTAGCAAGTGAATTCTGTTTATTGTAGAACAGAATGTGTATTGAAGGTCCCATCTTATTTTTGGATAGAATTGTGAATAATTGCTGGCTGCATAACTACTGTTGGTTTGTGTTGACATATCTATAGGCTGTTAAAGCAAGGACTATGAAGCCATAACATTTTAGTGCAGCTTGGAAATTTATGTTTTGTATGCTGTCAATCATAATTGTATGGAATTTACTTTTGAAAGCCATATATTTGTTTTAATTGCTTCAACTACTTCTTTGGCTAGGCATAAGATGGTATGGAGTACCAATCATGATGTGCTGCTCGGTAGAGAAATCTTGGTAGTACAGCCATATAGATTTAAGGATGGGACAAGAGAGAGGGGTCAGGCATGGGATAAAGTAGCTAGTGCACTAAATTTGGTGGAGGGCTTGCGCTTTGTCGTTGACCAGAGAGGTGTTAGGGAGAGGTATGCGAAACTAGAAAGGAATTTTAAGAGAAAGATGGCAGCTGAGGAGAGGGCCAGTGGGATAAGCCCAGACAAGACTGAGTTGGATGAAGCCATTGAAAATATAATGGAGCGGAGGGAAGGAGCAGAGGAGGAAATTGTACAAAGAGCAGAGAGCACAGCAGTGGTGATGGAAAAGGAAAGGGAGACTGCTGAAAGTGTACGAAAAAGGTCTATGGAAAGGCTAGCAGTAACAAGAGAAAGAGAAAATCAGAGGAATGCAAAGAAAAAAAGGAATAGTGGAGAGGAAGCACTTGACTTCATGAAGGGCAAATGGAGGATGGAATTGGAGTTGAGGAGAAAGGAGTTAGAAGTAAGAAAGAAAGAGCATCATGCAAAAGAAAGGAAAGCTGATCAGGAAATGGAACTGAGAAAGAGGGAGCTGGAATTGAAAGATAGAGAGCAGCAGGTAAGAGAGGAAGAATGAGAAATTGCTTGAAATATTGACTCGGCAGCAACACCAGCAACAAGTAATTCTCTTGCAAATACAGCAGGGAAATCAAGCACTACTGAGACTTGTAAATGGTTTAAAGGAAAAGTTGAATTAGCAAACAATTAAATCATATTTTCTGTCAATTTCTATCCATTGCCTTGGTTCAAATAATTAGCTTAAATACAAGAGCCCAAACCATGTAATAGTCAATCTGTATACTCTCCAAGAAAATTATTTACATGCTATTGTTTACTGCAGTATGAAATTATAATCCAAGTGTTTTATAGAAATCTTAGTCCAAAATTGTGAAAAGAGGGTTCCACTAGTATTTTAGAAGAAAATTCCCAGATTTTCCCTGATATTTGCAGTGAAATCCTACTCATTTCCCTTGATATTCCTGCAACCCTTACTCAGGCTTCTACAATCTCTTTTGACAAGTATGGGGTTTGGGATAGCTTATAACCTTCTTTGGCCATTCCAATTTTTAGTTGTGTAAAACATTGAGTTGAGTAGTGCTTCAAAAGGACTATGCAGAACAAAAAGATATGCAAAGGGTAAATTTTGGTGACTTCCACACTAGACTGGATTGGTTATGGAGTATGAAGAATGTTGTTACTTTGAAAGAGACCAATATGGATCTTAAAACTTCCTTTTTGTCCTTGATTTTCTGCAAAATCTCTTTCCAAAAAGTTCCCTCATCAAACATAAAATACCTTGATATTCTCTGGCTCAGTGGTAACCTTGGACAAGGGAGTCATGTGGGTTTTGTTTTCAAAACTGAGAACTATGTAACTGAGAAATAAGGCATGTTTCTTATATGAAATTTAGTAAACAGCATATAATGTCATGTGCAAGATGAGTTGTAGGATTATTTTAACTGGTGATATTTGGTGGTTTATAAAACAAACCGTTTCAGTGCATCCAAGAAAACTATAAAAAGTATTCATGGAGAGCAGGTGGCTGCAAATCAAAGTAAGCTGATGTGGTTGAACCATGGAGGCATATCACTGCAATTCTTAAAAGGGCACAAACAGTATAAATTTTGCCAACAGAACTAAGGCCAATCTTTAGGTTCTTCTTAAAATCTGTGAATTTAAAATAGTTCACAATATCTCCAAAAATCCATCCCACTGATACCCTGGTCTTACTCATGGACTGATTGAAGGCTTGTTGTTCCTCTGTCAACTGGGCTCTTCTCTCATATGGATGCTGAAGCTGTAACCTATGAGGATAGGCTGGGTCCCCATAGATACATAAAATTTCTCCAGTAGGAGAAACAGAATATTACTCCAGCTGGGGTAAAAGACCAGACATTGCGAAGATAGCACTGTCGTGACTCCTACCTTCTACAGGCTCATACAAATTTGCAATACGCCACTAAACCGGAAATCGCCTATGATTGGCCGAACCGAATCTACTTAGTTACGTGGTAGCAACGTGCGTAAACAGTATTTCTCATTCGCATTCTGACTTGCAAGCCACTGGTGAGCGCTAACAAATTTGAAATTCACGTTACGTTTCTCGTATTTTGCATCAATTTTTGCTACATTCGTGGCCGTTAGTCTTATTTACGAAGCTGATCAACGTTCTGTTTGTCTTTTGGAATAACTCATAACGAAAAATCTCTGTGAAGAATCGTCGATACGAACAGAAAGCTAGGCCCATTGTGTTGTTCATTTGAGGGATGGCAAACCAAGTCATTTCACTGTCAGGATTGATGAAATTTTTCAACGAAGACTCGAATGTTATTTCTAAAGGTGAAATAAAGTATAACTCTGGTTTCGTGCTTGACTTGCGTCTTGTGGACTATCTAATTACCGCAAAGGTACGAGCATCTATGAAGGATAAATCCTATGCTGTTTCATTGACAGTGTCCGGAGATGGAGGCATTTTATCGGCTGTTTGTCAGTATCCTCGTGGAAATTGGATTTGCAGCCACATGGCAGCAGCTGCAATATTCGCAAACAGAACAGGATTATCAAAAACTGACTTGCCAAGTTCTTGGATCGCGAAACCCAAGAAAGCTGCAAAGATTGATTCAAAAGTAATCGATGATTTTTTCCCGCATCCGAAACCCAGTTACAGAGCTACATCAAGGAAAGTAACTCAGCAGGACAAGGAGTTTTTTCATAGAAAACTTGCTGAGGCAAATTCTGATTGCCCATTTCAGTGGATGTCAGGCCCAGAACCTGGTGCACCAGTGCAGAGCCCAGAAGCACCTTTTCTAATTGAAGATATTTTAAATATCTTCTTTCCAGATAAGGCTGCATTCATTGAAAAGTGCAAAGTCTCTGCGGAGCAGATTGCCTGGCTTGCCTTAAGAACTGTAGGGCAACGAAGTTCCCAACTCTGGGGGAAGTTTCGAAGACTTCGTCTGACAGGAAGTAACTTTGGCGAGGTGTTGAGGGCATATCGACGGCAAAATGCATGCAATACCCCCTATCCACCCTCTCTATTCAAAAAACTTAAAGGAGAGTATTTGTTGGGTACCAAGGATGCAATAATGTGGGAGCAAATGCACGAAGCACAGGCCATTCAAGAGTACATGGAAAAGACTGGCAACATGGTGAAGCCTGCAGGGCTGCAACCTTTTTCCATGTGGATTTCTTGGTAGTAGCCCTGATGGAATTATTGAATGTGCTAGTCCTCAGTGTGATCCAGGGGTTTTAGAAACTAAGTGCTCATGGAAATATAGAAACAGCACTATCAATGAAATCATAGACACTGAGCTGAATGGCAAAGAGGAGAAAGAAAGCTTTTACTTAACAAAATTCATAAAAATGCAAAAAGCCACAATTATTGGCATCAAGTAGAAGCTGAAATAGTAGCAGTGAATGTCTCTTGGGCTCATTTTGTAATATGGACAACAAAGACATTGGAATAGTAAGAGTTGAGAGAGATGTGGATTGGGAAAAAGTATCATTACCTATTTTGGAATACTTTTATATCAATGAACTCCTCCCTAGCTGCTACATAAGAGAAGATTAGAACAAAGCTATATAAACATGAACAATGAAGTCAAATATTGTCAATATGGGAGACATAATTTACAAATGTGTTACTAGTACACATAAAAGTACCTAGAAACTCAACTCTAGTATTCTCTGCCCAGCTGCCCACCTATACATCCCTGAACATAATGGCTTATATTAACTTGGATTTACCTTCTCAAGTATCCTTGGTAGTTCTGGATAGATGTATATCTAAATGTAGATATCTAAACTCAGTTGCATATTCAATCTATAACACCTTTTCATCTATACCAGGGGAATTAAAACCTAGGGAATTAGGGAATACTGGCCCCCTACTTTTTTCAAAGAATGCAAATTTCACTACAGTTACTTGAGCTTATCCCAAAATTAATGACCAGGCCTCTCCACTTTGAAAGTTGTTTCAACACCCCTGTATACTCAATATACAACACCTATTTACAGTGTAGACTAATGGAGTCAGTGAGATGAGAAATTTGCTTGAAATGTGCATTTATGCAAAACCTACAAAACATAAATTATTTTGTTGCTCTTCTTATGACGGTAGTTACTGTTCCTCTGTTGGAAATAAAACTGATTTGTTATAGTTGTGAAAAATTTCAGCAATTATTGGAGACTGTAAATTTACAAGTACAGCACACACTTGAACAATTTTGTCTATAAAAGGTCTCAAAGGCGTATTCACATAGTCTAGTATTTTGTAGGTTTTCAGTCTCTGAATTGCACGCTCCACATGAATTCTACAACCAGCTACTTTTCTTGAGAAAATTGCTTCCTCCTTTGTAAATTGTGTTTTCCCAGAAAGGAATGCAGGCAGATTCAAAAACATGTTTTTTGGCAGCAGATCATGAATTAAAAACCCCTTGTCTGCAAGTATTAAGTCACCAGCCTTTAGATGTGTTAAGATTTGTGACTGCTGAGTTACAATTTTATCACTTGTGCTACCAGGAAAGCCATTACTTATGAAAGTAATAGCCCCATTAGGAGATACACCAATGAGATACTTGGCTGTCAAGTAATGTTTGTAGTTACTAAAAGCTGCAGCTGATGCTTGTAAGTCACTTCTTGGGGCCTCTATCCTCAGCTCTGTGCAGTCAATAATAACTCTGCAGTTTGCTAGATCTCCAAATGATTCTGGTAGGATGCACATGTTGTTTTCTTGGGATGGTAAAGACTCCATCATGCCCTCAAAAAATATCTCATGTAGTGCATGCATAAATGTCATCAAAATATTTTGGATGGTGGTCTGGCTTACTGTATACCGTCTTGCCAAATCAAAGTAGGGGAGATCGAGCTTCAGCTTCATCAGGAATATTAGAAGTTGGTCTTCTTTACAGATGGAGGTCACAGGTTTTCCTGACCAGTAGTTTAATGGTGAAAACCTCTCTACTACTCCTATGACCGTCTCAAAAGTTTTCTTTTCCAACCCAGTGTACTGCTTAATTTCTACATCTGTTAGATTGTTGAATTTGAATAAGCTTTTGTCCATCTGTTCAGTTGTTCGCACAAGCTCGTTTATTTGAGATGGGCCTGGTGTGCACGATGGCTGAAGGCAGATTGGACCAGAAGCACTCTCTTCGTCTGAATTTTCAAGGAGAATATCTGAGCTTGATTCTAGAGACTCCGTCTGTTCAAATATGTTACGTGTAATTTCTCCTCTGGAAACCCGACTTGAACGCAGTTTGATTTCTTCTTCCTTTCCTCTAATGTTCAAGCTGAGAATTGCGGTTTTATTCAAACGTTTTTGTCTGAAAGTCGCCGGCGTGTCAGCTTTTGCAGCTGAAAAATCTGTCTCCAGAAAATGTCTGGAACAGACGTATGAAGTTGAGGATGGTACAAAGTTTTCTCGTCTTATGCGACAGATCCAAGCTTTAAGTAGCTTGCCTTCTTTCGGGTAATAGAAAAATGATAAATCGGAATTAGTTTCAGATGAAGAGTTGCATCCATAAATCGAACAGTACTTTGGCATGATTCTAAGACGGGCCTAAGAATAACGGTAAACGATTAGTGAAGTTCCGGTGCGAATTGCGAGAAAATCCAAGCAAAACTGTGAACAGCTTCGTAAATAAGGCTAACGGCGACAAATGTAACAAGAACTGATGCAAAATACGTTAAATGTAACGTATAATTCAAATAAGTCGGCGCTCACCCGTAGATTTCAGGTCAGAACACGTATGAGAAATACTGTTTACGCACGTTGCTACCACGTAACTAAGTAGATTTGGTTCGGCCAATCATAGGCGATTTCCGGTTTAGTGGCGTATTAACCCATTGGGGGCAGCAACAGCTTGAAACTTAAGGGCATGCACCCTTTTGTGGCCATTATAGACCACCCTCTGATTCCTCCCAGGTCTGCAAATGGGTCGGACTGTACCATCTACAAAACCCCAACAACTGTCAAGTGCAACACCACTGTTGTGGATTGCACGTGCATATGTTTGTAGGTTTTGTGGTGATAGCCAAGGCTGGTCTAGTTCTGTAAGAAGATAGCAATATCTGTAGTATATGATCTCTGTGATGAAATTGGCAGCCATACAGAGCTGTGGGACAGGCCTATAAAACCTTGGAATCAAATCTGCATACCTACAAAGGTATGCAAATCGTTTGAGGCAAATACACAAAGCTTCCACGGAATTAATCACAACACCGTTGCAACACCTGATCACCTCTAGTAGCCGGAAGGTATGTAAAAGTGTGTAAATATCATCCTTGCCAAATCTAAACTCAACTTTGCATTCATCGTCAGTCAAGCCCTCAAGATTGAAATGCTCATAGCGCCAAAATGGCAAAGCACTATGCAAGTTTCTTCTAGGCCTAGGCGCATCTAAGAGCATGAAAAGGTCGTTATCATCTAGCACGTTGTTTTCATGCAGCTGTAAAGCAAGATCTTGAAGTTCAATGTTGCCCTCCATTGCTAAATATTACTTCGATTGTTGGCACCTAAATAGCTGAGTAGTCATTTGTGTTTCGTAACCACATTCAACAGACTACGACGACACGATCTTACTGCGCTCCTGTCCAAGCCTCCAAGGGTCGTCGTAGTGAGTTACGTATCAAATCGTAAACTCTCTATTAAAGAAGAAAGGAAACAGCTTGTTTAGCAGTGTGCACTAACAAATGCTATGCTTGATGACCATTTATTATAAGCACAAAAAATAGAAATAACTAAATGAGATATAGAGGTGCGAAAAGATTAATTAAAAGAACCTCTCCTTTAATCAAAGACAAGCACATCCAAAGACAACCTCCCTACTCCCTAATGACCTAATGTGTGAACGGTCTCTCTTTAAAAGAAATTACATTTCGCCAAACAATTAACATAAAAGACCCAACGTCGTGGGCAAATAAAAAGTGAACCATTTCTTTAAAAAAAGACATATAAACTAGCTATATCCTTCACAAAACTATCCGCATAAGAAGTAATGCAATGTATCCTTTTGAATGTAAACGATGCTCTATGCTCGTGTTCTCAAACACATGAAATCTCTCTAGGAGGAAAACTAAACTTTGACGGGGGAGTTGGAAGCTGCCATCACTGCTCACAAATGCAATAGGCCAGAAAATCGGCCTATCAAGCCACACAATAGGAATTACACAGAAAGCTAACTCGCGTCGGTATCCTTTGAAGATTTTGGTGATGGATTTCAGCTGAATTCCGCATTAAACTCGTTTCCGTGTCAAGGTTAGACCCTCTCGCAGCGGGAACCACGACTTTGCTTTGCTGTTTCGAAGTAGAGAAGTATACAATGTTACGCGGGATAACAAAGTTAAGGTCCATTTGGTTCAGCTATGGAAAGACAAAGCGAATTGTGTTCATATCACATGTTATTTTAAGGTATCTTGCACTTCCCATAGGTAGGTATGCTATTGTTTTGTCAGACTAAACTTGCGATATTGACAAATACAGGGTTTCCCCTTTAGGCCGTATACAACTTTTCGCAAGGAAAGGGTGGATTTACACGTATGAATAGTTTTTATATTGCCAGTCACTGATTATGGTATTTCTTTTATATTTTCAGTCACAAATTATGGCATTTCCTGAGTACCTTGGCAATCAACACACATTCATGCTGTGTCTTCTGTTTATTCTAAAAGATTTCCATGTCTGCGTATGGAATTTGTGAATATTTTTACTAAGTTAGGCTAGGTCGTATAATCTATTCATCTTTTTCTATGTAATATTTTTACTGAGGCTATCCAAGTTCATTTCAAAGTCTATTGAATTAGTTTTTGTCAAATAAATTTGACTGTCCATCAGAACATTTCCAGCAGCTGGGAAACCCCCTTACTAAGTATGCCTTGAAGTAGGAACTGTAAAGGAACTTTTATTTGTAGGATTCAATCAGCAACCACTTTCTTCTTTTCCAGCACTGCTTTGGAGATGCTTTTGGTCAGGAAAAGGTATACCCGCGTTCAGCGGGCATTCAATATCACTATCTCGTACTAACTCTTCACACCGAACTACTTTATTTAACCTCGTTTTGACATATGAGTCTACCTTACATGCGTGACCATGCAAATAGCCTGAGTTAGCCTTCTGTGTAATCCTTATTCTGTGATCAAGCAGACACCCAGCAATAAAATCTCACTTCGCGGCCCAGAGTGTCGTTTTATTCTGTTGATGGCGGAATCTCTTTAACTGGAAGTTACCAAAGGGGGAACAGCATGGATGAAAAGGTTGGAAAACAAGGCTCTATACAAAACGCCGAAAAATGAATGGCCTTTTTTAGCATTTACTATTAAAATATAACAAGTATGCAGATAAAAACAAACTGCTATCTGATGAGCAACATTTTATACAGCAATTCCATGACGCTATACAAATCTATTTTTAGAATTTTCATATTTTGAGTATATGAGTGAAAAAGAACAACAAACAAATGTGCCTCTTTTCCTCTCTCCACAGTATAAAGAATCAACACTACTTTTATTTCTGGTCTGATTTTCAGTTGATATTAGCTAAACCGGTATTCGAGTTGCCCATATGTGTCAAGCGAATGGGCTTTTGTTGAAAGCAAAATGATTTCTAAGAAATAAGTCAAAAATCAAATTCTAAAAATAGAAAATCTGGGTCGCCATACCCTACCTCTTGATAAAACTTTTGGAAAAATCGATAAAGCTCAATGAGGCAACCTAGCAAAGGTATTGGAAACACACTGAAGTTCTCACTAAACACTATTCATCTAAATGTTCTTAGCAACCTTCTCAACAGCAATGAAAACACATACATCTGTGCATTTTAGCCTGTATACCACTTAACATCCCTATGATGACTAGATGCTGCTGTACAAATTAGGCACTGATTTTCGCGCATGACATATATGTGAGATGCAATTGAAAATAAACATTCTTTGATGTGGGTATTCTCCTAGCGGTGACAAGTATGTTGAAACTACTTGAGAGTATAGATAGTATCAGATACATTCCGAGACTTCCTTTATGCCAATTCCTATGTTCGTTAGCATGTATTAAATGCATCTATCTATTTCTCTATTGCGGAATGTTCCTACTCACATCAAAGTAGCTATGCATTATATGTTTACACATGATGCTACTTTGCTTCTCTAACATGAAGGACGAAACTCAAACAAGTTGTGAAACATCACATTCATCCCAGTATTAAGCTTACTGTTGAGAACGAAGGTAGTGATTTAGTGAAGGAGTAAAGTGTTCTTATTATTGCATTGTCCAATGGTTTCCTCTACCAGTCTACTTGGTACGAAACATTTCCTGACAATGCCTTATTCACTTCTTGAAATTTTCTTATCACCTATTTGATATTGAAATTGTCTGCCGATACATAGCATCGACTAACAGGCGTTGCTATATTCAAGATGGTTTCACGGAAGGATATGCTAATATACAATCTATACAAGTATCAAAGAAGAGGAATTTGAGTGCATATAAGATCTAGATGAAATGCAAAACTGCTGCAGAAACTCTGCTATTTCTTTCGGTGAGTTGTCCAGTTAATATTGGCATTCTTGAAATTAGCAAATAATTAGACATGAGAAGAAATGCTAGCCTTTATCGGCTGCCTCTCAGAGATGCAACTTTCCTATTGACATTACCATCAACAATGCTACTGTCAATTCCAGTAAGCCAAGAGAGACATATAGAAGGATTAGGCATCAAAAGCTGTTAAAGATGAGAAGAAAACTGAGGATCCAGGCTGCACTAGTGACTATAACATTGCCCATATTTCAAACTCAGAAATTTTTGCGGGTGTGAGAAAGTGAGGAAAGTGTGAGGTATGAAGCAAGAGAATGCTTACGGGATTTAAAGAGGCAGAAGAGAAAAGAAATAGGAAAGAAACGCTTAAGAGAAAATTTTATATTAAAGATGCAGTGCTAAGATGGAAAGAGTTGGAATTGTCTCGTGAAATTTAGAAACGTTAATAGGAATCTTACGATATTGTAATGTTGGCCCTAACTGGACTCAGTGCCATATTATTAATTGTGCTAATTTAACACATCGATCCTCTTTCCTGTAACTACGTTGCCAAATTGTGTTGCACAGTTTGTGCCTGCTATGTCATGTCCTATCCATGTACTTGTTGATTAGTGTGACTCATGTTAAATTCTATATGTGAATGTATTTGTAAAATAATGTCAGCATTGGATTTTTGTGCCTCCTTTATGGATTATCCAATGCCCCTGCTACATTTCCACGTGCTATTGGCATAGTCTTCTCAGGCTTGTGATACTTTGATGATGTCATCATTGTTTCAAACACTATCGTTGAGCACTGCTCACGTTTAACGTTTGTGCTAAAAACCTGCGTGTTAAGGTTTCTAAATGTTCTGTTGGTGCAGATCAAGTTGTCTACCTAGGCCACACTGTTTCACAAGAGCACACTCACACAGACCCAAGGAAGATTGAAGTCATCAAAGCTTTGCTTGAACCTTCCAATTTGGACAAATTACACTCTTTTTTAGGCATTGCAAGATGCTACCGCAAAGTTACCCCTGATTTTGCTACTGTAACTGCTCCTCTCACTGGGCTGACCAAAAAGGGTGTTAAATTCTCATGGCCTGACCGACAACATGCCTTTCAGACCCTTAAACATCATCTTTGTTCTGTCCCAGTCCTTGCATATCCTGATTTCTGCCCCAATCCTTGCATATCCAGATTTTGATAGGACATTTTTGCTACAGACTGATGCATCGGATGTTGGGATTGGGGTCATCTTGGCACAGTATGATGGTAAGGGGCAGCAAAGAGTAATTGTGTATGCAAGCTATACTCTTTCCCCTAGGGAGCAAAAACTACTCAACAATAAAAAAGAAGCTCTAGCAGTAGTATTTGCTGTGAAACACTTCTCATTTTATTCCCGAGGCAAAAGGTTCTCTATCACAATCGACAATAATGTACTGCCCTGGCTTCATTCTCTTGAACCAAAAGGGAGAATTGCACGTTGGATCATGCATCTCCAGGAATTTTAATATGATATTCAACATAGACCAGGAAACGCCAATCAAAATGCTGATGCATTATCGCACCTTAACCACCGCAAACCTGTTGATATAGTCAGTCCCACTACTCTAGCCTAGATACTAACCTTTTTGAGGCACCAATAAATGATCCTGATAATAGCAAAGTCATAGAGCTAAAGGAGCAAGGTTTTCCAAACCCACATTATTTGTGTGGAAGAGCAACCCTATTCTCCGCACATACTGGGAGTGTTGGGACCAGCTTTTCATAAGCATTGGCCTTCTTACTCGTTCCCTCAATAAATACAAGAGGTTTACCAGGTATGTTGTTGTCATTCCTAACACTTTAGTACCCAAAGTCCTCGAGGGTATGCATAACAGCCCAGTAAGGGGGCAAATGGGGATTACTTACTCCCACCATTCATAGAGCTAGAGAACACTTCTTTTTGCCCAAAATGTGCACTTCTATGATTAATCTTATCCAAAGTAAATACCAACCCCATAAGGGAAATGCACCACTCCATCCCATACAAGCGGGTGAGCCCTTTGTGTTCCAGGCTCTTGATTATATGGGTCAATTGCAAGAAGCTGCTACTGGCAAATAAACATATCCTTGTGGCAATGGACCATTTCATCAAATGGTGTGAAGCTTTTGCTACTAAGGACCAGAAAGCCAAAACTGTTGTAATAATTCTGGTTTCTAGATTGTTCTCCAGGTTTGGGCCCCCACTTTCATCCATTCAGACCAGGTTAAAAATTTTGACAGTGTCATAATGCATGAAGTGTACCATATGATGGGCCCCAAGAAAACATATGGTGCCTCATAAAAAGAAGGAAAGGCAGGTACATCTTTGAATAATTGTTTATATGTAGGGCCACAACTTATACCATTGTTTGAAATTCTTTTGAGGTTTAAGGAATTTAGGGCACCACTGGTGGCAGACATTGAAAAGGCATTTTTAAATGTAGAAATTGTGACACGATGTACTTAGGCCCATCGTGTTGTTTAGTTAATTTTGGGTATTACGTATAGGTTGTTTATGTCGATTGGGATTCCCCTTCTTGCACCACGCTTGTGGGGATTCCTCTCGCTTTTGTTTACGTTGTTCTTACGGAATCGCTGTAATTAGAAAGATTACCGCATCGCTATTTTCTAGGGTATACTCGTAGAGTAAATATAGAACATTGTGTATTTTCCTAAACTGTTTTGCTGTATCATCGATTTAGTTAATTAACAAGTAGTATAAATAAGGTTTGCATTCTAGTAGTAAGTTAGTTAGAGATTTTCTAGGTTACTCTAGGTTAATCTAGGTTGTGCTAGGCAGAGAGGGCCTAGGTTTCAGAAGAATACGTGGTTTGCGTAATGCTTTCTGGTTGGGTTTCAGTCGATAGTTTAGGCTAACTGAATAGTTTTCGTATAGAGTTTTGATATTTATTAAGTTGTTTGCGGATATAAATTCTGCCTATTTCTGCCAAACGCTCGGGTCCGTGACAACTTAAAAGGTGACAGGAACTGGGATTCAATTCTGCGAAGAATTATAAAGGCATACAGAAGCACAGAAAAACGTCAAAACTTCAAGAAAGAAACATGGCTTTAAGAGAAGGAAATGAAGCAGTTGCTACCCATCAAGACATTGCTGAAAGCAATGTTGGAAGACCAAGGAAAACCATAGTTGACATCCATCCATTTTCTGGTAAGGAAGAGGAAGATATTTCCGAATGGCAGAGCAACGGGACAGGATTGCATGTGAGAGCTTCATCAAGGGACTCAGAGCAGACATCAAGGAGACTGTGTGGGGAAAATGCCCTGCATCTTTTCAAGAGGCAATCCAAGCATCAGAAAGACGTGAAGTTTTCCTCAACTCTCTAGGCTGACGGTCAAGAATCAACGAAGTTTCTGATGATTTGGTTGGACCTGTTCAAAAATTCAATGAGGAATGAGTGAGGAGGAGAAAAATGATGAGATTTGAAAAGCCATACAGGGTCTTACCAAAGCAGTTCATGATCTAGCAGTTAAACAAGCACAGCCAATCCATGCACCCCCTGTAACAGCCGTCAGAACACATTTGGAAACAGGAAGACCAGCCCTTACATGTTTTTATTGCCGTCAGCCAAGACATTTGAAAAGAAACTGTCCAAAGAAACCCCAGAATGCTACAGTATCCAGAAGTAGTCAAGCCACAAGTACGCCAAATTCCTGACTAGCAAGTAAAACAGACTCCAAAAATCAAAGTGGCATGGAGGATACGAAGCATAATGTTGTGGACACAAACTGTTCGCTTACTTCAAGAATTTCTAAAGAAGGTATTTGGATTAAAGGTCAGGTTAATAATGTTGAGGTTGATATTTTTGTAGATACAGGAGCTAAATATACTTTGATTGATTTTGATTTATGGAATAAGGGGTGCATGGGGAAGGAATTGAGGGGTACTTCAATATCTCTAGTTGGTGCTGGAGGGAAGGTGTTGTCTGTTATTGGAGAGGGAGGAGTGCCTTTATGTATTGCTGGAAAATTCTTTACTCTTTCTGTTATTGTTATTGAAAGTTTTAAATTTGATTTGCTTCTGGGGGATGAACTTTTGAGATCTGAGGAGTTTGTTATTGATTATGGGAAAAAGTATGTAAGATCTGATAGTATTGAAGCTAAGTTTGAGTCCTTGCAGTCTAAATGTGTGGCTATTTTGAAATCTGTAGTTGAGATACCAGTAGGGGTACTGTTGCGTGTTAAAGCAGAATTGTCAGGGAATCATTGCGGTTTAACTTTGTTTGGGGAGCATCAGTTGGTGAAGACTGATGAGCATGTCCTTGCTGCCCCGGTGATAGCAAAGGCTGATGATGACAATTTTGTTTACCCTGAGTTGGTAAATACCACCCGAAGCAAAGTGTCCCTACAGCCTGGCAAAAAAGTGATGCATTTACTGTCTATCAACGAAATTGTGAACGATGCAGTTCAGTCAATTGTTGGTGGACATCAGAAGCTAGCAGCTGTGCCCATAGACGATTTCAGGTTGGATCACTTGACAGAGAAGGATCAGACATCCCTCTTTGACGTCCTGGAAAGGCATCATGTATGGCCATCATCGGGAAAACTGGGGAAAACACAACTTGTAGACCATCCTATAGATGTGCAAGGTGCTCAGCCAATCCGACAGAGGACCTATCATGTCCCAGAGACAAAGAAACAAGCAATAGCAGGGGAAGTGGAAAAGATGCTGCTTTCTAACATCATTGAGCCATCTGCAAGCCCATGGAGCAGTCCTGTTGTGTTGCTAGAAAAGTCAGATGAAGAGTACCGATTCTGTGTGGACTACAGGAAGCTGAATGCAGTGATGAAGAAAGATGCATATCCTCTCCCTCGGATAGATGAGACTCTGGATGCTCTTGGAAATGCAAGCATATTCACCACTCTGGATTTGCAATCAGGTTTCTGGCAAATTCCTGTCCGAGAAGCAGACAAAGAGAAGACAGCATTTACAACTCATAATGGGCATTATGCTTTCAAAAAAATGCCATTTGGACTTGCAAACAGCCCTGCTACATTCCAGAGACTGATGGATCTAGTCCTTTCTGGGTTGCACTGGACTCACTGCCTTGTCTATTTGGATGATATTATTGTTTTTGGATCCAGCATTGAGGAACATCTTCAAAGACTAGACACAGTGCTGGAACGCATAGCAAGTGCGGGACTCATGTTAAAGCCTTCAAAATGTCAGTGGTTAAAGACGTCTGTCAAGTTTCTTGGTCAAAATGTGTCAGACAGGGTGTTAAAGTTGATCCTGCTAAAGTGAAGTCAGTGGAGGAATTCCCAACACCACAAAACAAGACAGATGTTCGAAGCTTCATTGGACTTACATCATATTATAGTAGGTTCATTGAGAATTATGCTAGCAGATCAAAGCCTTTGGTATATCTCACAAAGAAGAAAAGACTCTTTGTTTGGACAAAGGACACTGAATTTGCATTCCAGGATTTGAAGCAATGTTTGATGTCAGCTCCAATATTACAATGCCCTGACTTTGGTAGGCCTTCCAAATTGTATACAGATGCATGTGACTATGGTGTTGGAGCAGTTTTGGCACAAGATACAGCAGAAGGTGAGACAGTTGTTGTATATGCCAGTAGGATTCTAAAGCCAAGTGAAATCAAATATGTGGTGCTACAAAAAGAAGCTCTAGGCATTGTGTGGGCATTGAAGCATTTTTATCCATACCTGTATGGGAGACACTTTGTGATTGTTACTGATCATCGTCCATTGAAGTGGCTCAAGTCAATGAAAGCCCAAACAACCTGTTTGCAAGATGGATTTCTGAGATCCAAAGTTATGACTTTGACGTTATTCATCAACCTGGAAAGCTCCATGGCAATGCTGATGCTCCTTCAAGATGTCCTGTTAATGATGAAGTTTTGGTGATGTCTGCGAATCACTTGCTTCAGCAGGAAATGGAAGATGAATATGTTGGAAAGTGGATACAATTCTTGCGAGATGGAAAACTGCCAGCAGATCAAGAGGTAGCAAAGAATATGATAAAAGAACAGGAAAATTTCGTTGTTGGTGATGTTCGAAAAATTGCTTTTAGACATTACGTATTTACTCAACTTAGATAGGCGGTAACTGATAGGAATAGATAGTAGCGTCATAATCCGCTTTGTTATGTTGTCAAGGGAAATAATCCTAAGAACAATTGGACTGCGTAGTTAAAGTACACATGATTCAGCATTCTATGCTTGATTTAGTATATCACGTAATCTTTGTATTTTGTTACCATAGCTTTAGGTCTAATTTTAGGGAGAAAAATCATATATATACAAGGTAAAAATGGTAGTTAGAGTAGGATTTGGAGGGTGAGTAGAGACGAGTACTCTCCTCGGAATTATCATAATACGATTTTACCGAAAATCATTGTGAGCTATGTAGTGTCACAGGGAATTCTTTGAGGCTACAGTCAGGGCCATAGTACGCTTGAAGACATTCCCCACACTAATAGTGGCGACCCTGCCAGGACTACAGTAAACCTGCGAGAGTACAATAAAAAATGGCATCAGATGAGAAATTTGATCAAGAGCTGGCTGCGTGCAAAATCATTTTGGAGGACATCGAGGAAGTATTGGAATCGGGTGAAAGGGAGGATGTACAACATGGATACACAAGGATATGCAATGTTATAAACAAGTTGGAGTCATCAAAAGACCGAGCCACAGAGGGTATGCTGAGCGATGAAAAGACAATTGAAGAAGTGAGAGAGTGGAACAAAAAGCAGAAAAGGGAAATGGAACAATTTCATGAACTACGGAAAAAGCTGAAGCAAAATTTGGATGGACTCATTGAGAAGGAAAAAGGGCAAAAACAGGCAACAGAATTGGAACATTAGTGACAATTGGGACACGAACAAGCAATGTTCGATGAAGAAAGAGACAGACAACTGGAAGAGAGCAAACTCCATGATCAGCAACGAAAAGAAGAATGGTACAAGAAAAAACTGGAATTAGAGATGACCAGGAAGAAGACAGAGGAATTGCAAGTCAGACCACAGTCCGTCGAGCTGCAGAAATATACAATAACACCTTTCAAGGGGGACTACAAAGACTGGTTACGTTTCTGGAACCAGTTTATGGTTGAAGTGGATGGTTCCAGCATTGCAAGTATCAGTAAGTTCAATTACTTATTGGAACTCGTTGAAGGGAAGCCAAGGGAAGACATCCTGGGATTGCCGCACACAGAAGATGGCTATCAGGAGGCAAAGAAAATCTTGGAGAAAACGTATGGCAAGGATATCAAGATTCATAAAGCCTTAATCAAGGAGCTTGAAGGATTGGAAGTCATCTCAAGCATTCACAATGTTAACAAGATCCATGAATACTATAACAAACTGACGAGGGTTGTGAGAACTCTTGTGACAATGAAGAAGCTGGATAGTGCACAGAGCTATGTGTACACTCTGGTTGACAAGCTTGGTCCAGTAAAGGAGAATCTGATTCAGAAAGACGACGATTGGGAAAACTGGGATCTATTGGAACTAGTGGAAAACCTTGAAAAATACGTCGATAGACACCCACTGCCGCCTGACGGGACCTTCACCAGCAGTGCTTCACCAGCATATAGGAGGTTGCAAGGATCAAAAAGGGAACCCAGAGGCAATGATAGGATGTTATTGGCAAAGAATACAAAAACTCGCTGTGTTTACTGTGGAAAGGACAATCATCGTAGCAGTGAGTGCTTCAGAATTCTGGATGTCGCACACAGAAAGGACATACTGAAGTCGAAGAATTTATGCTTCAACTGTGCGAGTGCAGGACATGTTGCAACCAAATGCAGATCTAGAGGATGTAGCAAGTGTGGGGCACGTCACCATACATCTCTGTGTGACAGGAGCAGCATGGCTACTTCAAGTGCTGGTGAGCAAGCAACAAATCGGCCACAGGAGAAGGGAATGAGAGCAATGGAGGAGAAGACTACAATTCATGCAACCTTGGTGGCAAAAATCAATGGCATAGATGCAAGAATCATGCTGGATAGTGGTGCAGGAAGTTCATACATATGTACAAGTCTGATCAGACAACTTGGAATACATCCATTCAAGACAGAAAGAAGAGTGACTGAGCAGATGTATGGAACTGTGGTGAAGCAAGTAGAGCTGTATCGAGTTACAGTTACTTCAAAGGCAATAGATGGGTTCAAAATGGAGCTAAAATGCATCAGTGGTGAAAAGGATGTGTTGACGTTCCTGGCTAACCCAAATATCAGCAGAATTAAAGAGAGACATCGGAGACTACAAAGACTACAGTTCAGTGATGAAGGTACAACTGACTGCATGTTACCAGTTCATATCATTCTAGGAGCTGCAGATTACCAACGCATAAAAACAGCAGAACCAGCAGTGTTAGGCCAGGATGTAGATAATGACCCTGGAGCAGAATTCACGATGCTGGGCTGGACACTATCAGGAGTGGCAACAGAAAAGAACACACAAACAGAAAAAACTTTCTTTGTCAAGTCAAGCAAAGAAGAATTTGAGCAAATGTGTTCACTGGAGGTTTTAGGCCTGAAAGAACAAAGAGAAGAGGAGTTCCATTGCGATTTCATGAACAGACTAGAGTGTCTTTCTGATGGAACATACATGACGAAACTTCCATGGAAGAATGGTGGTAGTTCTCTACCAGAACATAAGTCATTGGCGTTAGCAAGATTGGCAAGCACTACAAGAAGGCTACAAAAGCTGGGGAAACTGGAAGAATATCATGGAATTATGAAGGAGCAGCTGAAGCAAGGCATCATAGAAGAAATTCCACTCCAGCCTACAGGTGAAATTGTTCACTATGTTCCACATCAAGCAGTGGTGAGAGAAAATGCTGAATCCACTAAGCTACGGATTGTCTATGATTGCTCAGCAAAAGGTACTACTCAAGAACCTTCTTTGAATGATTTGCTTGAAACAGGTCCGCCTTTACAGCCGCAGATTTTTGACATCCTGTTGAGAAACAGACTTCATCGCTATTGTATCACAGGAGACGTGCAAACGGCTTTCCTGCAAATAAAGATTGAACCAGAAGACAGAGATACTCTTCGTTTATTGTGGTACAAGGACATAGAGGAGAAAACCATCAAGGAATTTCGCTTTACAAGGGTGATATTTGGATCAGCTCCAAGTCCCTACATTTTGGGAGCAACGCTAAAGAAGCATTTGGAACAATTTAGAGAGAAATATCCAGAAACAGTGAAACACTTGGAGCAAAACACGTATGTGGATGATGTACAATGCTCAGCAGATAGCAAGGAAGAAGTAATCAAATTCAAAAAGGAAAGCATTGAGATAATGGCAGATGGTGGTTTCACACTGCACAAATGGCATAGCAATGTAAAGATAGCAGAACATGAAGAGAAACAAAATGGCAATGTCTTTGAAGAAGGGACATATGCAAAAGCAACAGTTGGCACTAAAGCTGGTGAGAAAAAGATACTGGGGATGCACTGGGATACAGCAAATGATACGATAGAAATCAACTTCAGTCAGTGCTTTGAAAAACTTGATGGTGCTGTACTTACGAAGAGAAAGATGCTGTCTGCAATCAATGGAATTTTTGATCCCCTGGGAATTGCAGCACCAGTTGTGATTACAGGAAAAATGCTGTACAGCAAAGTTTGTCTTATGAAGATTGCTTGGGATGCAAAGCTACCAAAAGAAATTCTAGATCCTTGGAATCGATGGATAAACACGATGAAAAGCTGTTTGGTACTATCCATTCCAAGAAGTGTGACCAAGGACAGGCCTTCAAGGGTAATACTACATGGATTCTCTGACGCCAGCAAGCAAGTCATAGCTGTAGCTGTGTATTTGGTTTCCTACTATGAAGAGATCGACTCAGAAAGCAGATTACTGGTGGCAAAGTCACGGATTGCTCCAAGGGACACATCAGTACCTCGTCTGGAGTTAGCAGGGGCACATATGCTTAGCTGCCTGCTGAATCATGTAAAGGAAATACTGCCATATTCCATGATTTATGAAATCTATGGATGGGTTGACAGTACAACTGTATTACACTGGCTGCAAGATCAAGGACGTTGGACTAAATATGTCAGAAACAGGACTAAAGTCATCTAGGAGAAGGACTTCATCACATGGCACTATGTCCCAACTGAAGAAAATCCTGCTGACATGGGAAATCGAGGAGCTGATCCAAGAAAACTGGGAGAATTTTGGAAGAAGGGACCATCTTGGCTTGCAAGAAAGGAAGAATGGCCTGAACAACCAGACATTATAGAAACAAGTCAGTCATTGAGTGAAAGGTTGAAAAGCAAAGAAAAGCTGCTGATGGCAAGTGAAAGAACAGCAAATGAACTTGAAACACTACTCTTCAAGCATCCCTACAACAAGATGTTACGAATAACTGCAACCATAATGAGATTTATAGTGAAGTGTCGAGGAAACAAGACTCACGAGCACCTATTGACATTAGAAGAAATTCAAGTGGCAGAAACGTATTGGATAAAGCAAGCTCAAGCATCTGAAGTACACGATTCAAACATAGAATTAAAGGAAGATGATAAAGGAATGTGGAGATGTATTGGAAGAATACCAGGATACAAGCCAATTTTCCTGCCTAGAAGTCAGCACTGGGCAAAACTGATAATCGAGTAGAGTCACAAAAAGACCCTCCATGGGGGAGTATCAATGACTATGTCAGATGTAAGAAGATGCTACTGGATTCCACGGCTTCGATCACTGGTTAAGAGAGTACAACATAATTCATTCCTGATAGAAGACCGTCAAGAAGGGCAAAAGCAGAAGCATCAAACCAGATCAAAGGGGTTGCATTATATGAAGAAGATGAAGACTGAAGATGGACATTATTCATGAAAGGGAACATATTAAAACTGTAGTTACATTGTAATAGGGGGAGGGTGTTCGAAAAATTGCTTTTAGACATTACGTATTTACTCAACTTAGATAGGCGGTAACTGATAGGAATAGATAGCAGCGTCTTAATCCGCTTTGTTATGTTGTCAAGGGAAATAATCCTATGAACAATTGGACTGCGTAGTTAAAGTACATATGATTCAGCATTCTATGCTTGATTTAGTATATCACGTAATCTTTGTATTTTGTTACCATAGCTTTAGGTCTAATTTTAGGGAGAAAAATCATATATATACAAGGTAAAAATGGTAGTTAGAGTAGGATTTGGAGGGTGAGTAGAGACGAGTACTCTCCTCGGAATTATCATAATACGATTTTACCGAAAATCATTGTGAGCTATTTAGTGTCACAGGGAATTCTTTGAGGCTACAGTCAGGGCCATAGTACGCTAGAAGACATTCCCCACAGTGATGATGGGTTACTGTACAGGAAGCTGAAGACAAAGAATTGCAAGGAAAGAAGACAACTGGTAGTAGCAACGAATCAGGTTGGTCAACTTTTGATAAAGATGTATGATCATAAGCTCTCTGGACACTCAGGTTTCTTCAGAACATACCGGAAGGTTCAACAGAGGTACTATTGGTCGAAGATGAAAAGTGACATTAAGAGACATATCAAGCATTGTGAAGAGTGTGCCAAATTTAAGTCACCGAAGCCAGCAGGAAAAGCACCTTTGAAATCGATTAGCACCTCTCATCCTCTTGATGTAGTGGCAATGGACTTCATTGGATCTTTACCGATGTCAGAGAAAGGAAACAAGTATGCTCTTGTGATGGTTGACCATTTTACTCATTGGCCTGTGGTGTATGCAGTGGAAAATATAGAGGCTGATACTGTTGCTGAAAAAGTGCAAGACTTAATTCTTACATATGGATGCCCTGAGAGTCTACTATCAGACAGAGGAAGTCATTTTACTGCTGGGGTTATCAAGTCATTATGCAAGCAAATGGGAGCGAAAAAGATCTACACTTGTGCATTTCATCCATCTTCCAATGGGTTGAATGAGCGACTAAATGGAACCCGTGTTCAAGGAGTGAAGATGTATGTTTCAAAACGACCAGTGACTTGGAATGCTCATCTTGATGCTCTGGTGTTTGCATACCGTACAACCCCTCATTCTACGACACAGCACACTCCAGCATTTCTCATGTATGGTAGAGAGCTTACATCACCACTAGAGATGAAGCCATCTACAAATTTGTACACAGAAGATGCAGTTAAAGAAATGCAGAATGAGAGAAGAATTGCTTATGAAACAGCCAGGGAATTCACAGCAAAAGAACAACAGCGTCAGAAGAGACACCATGATCTGAATTTGAGACAAATAAAGGTACAGGTTGGTGACAGAGTATGGTTACATGATTACATTGTGAAGAAGGGAACATCAAAAAAGTTTCACCAGCCTTAGAAAGGTCCTTATTAAGTTTGTCAAGTCATAGGAGAAAACAATGTGGATCTTGCCATCGGAAAAGTTATCAGGCGAGTCAACATTGAGCAGATAACGAACGCAGAAGAAATTGAAGGGAATCCAAGTGACGTTATAAAAGTCATGGACGAGATGCGATCAAGAATTCCAGGAAAAAGATTAAACACAAGGTACTTTGTGGAATTTTCAAATGGAAATACTCAATGGGTGGACTCTGATTTCGTGCCAGATAGACTGTTGGAAGATCTTAATGCTGGGAAGAAATGAACACAGACAGTATTCTATTTTAATATTAGCTGTAAGAAAATTTAATATCCTTTGTATATAAATTATCTTAGGAGGGAGGAGTGACACGATGTACTTAGGCCCATCGTGTTGTTTAGTTAATTTTGGGTATTACGTATAGGTTGTTTATGTCGATTGGGATTCCCCTTCTTGCACCACGCTTGTGGGGATTCCTCTCGCTTTTGTTTACGTTGTTCTTACGGAATCGCTGTAATTAGAAAGATTACCGCATCGCTATTTTCTAGGGTATACTCGTAGAGTAAATATAGAACATTATGTATTTTCCTAAACTGTTTTGCTGTATCATCGATTTAGTTAATTAACAAGTAGTATAAATAAGGTTTGCATTCTAGTAGTAAGTTAGTTAGAGATTTTCTAGGCTACTCTAGGCTAATCTAGGTTGTGTTAGGCAGAGAGGACCTAGGTTTCAGAAGAATACGTGGTTTGCGTAATGCTTTCTGGTTGGGTTTCAGTCGATAGTTTAGGCTAACTGAATAGTTTTCGTATAGAGTTTGAATACTTATTAAGGTGTTTGCGGATATAAATTCTGCATATTTCTGCCAAATGCTTGGGTCCGTGACAATTGATAAGGAAGACAGAGACATCTTAAGATTTCCTTGGGTTAAGGACATCCATAATTAAAATTCCCCTATTGAAGTTTACTGATTTAATCGAGTGGTCTTTGGTGTTAAATCATCACCATTTTTGTTGAATGGAGTATGAAGGCATTATCTCCGCAAATTCAAAGAGCTAGATCCAGAATTTGCTACAGCACTTGCTAGCAGTTTCTATGTTGATGACCTAGTGTTCAGAGTTTCTAATATAGATTATGCAAGGAATCTACATTTGAAAGCCAAAGAGAGAATGAAGGAAGGGGAATTTAACCTTAGAAAGTGGAAGAGTAGCAATGCTGAATTGGTGCAGGAGTTTCAAAAGGGTGATCCAAGTTACATAGCATCTCAAGAAGAGGAAGGAACATATGCCAAGGAAACATTAGGCAATTTTGTAGAAGATGGTAAAACAAAGGTTTTAGGCATTCCATGGGACACTGCAGGTGACAAATTTGAAATTGATTTATGTAAGATAGGGAAAGTGATAGAGGGAGAGAAGATTACAAAGTGAAAGACAACGACGACGAGAACAACAACGTCGGTGACATGTACCCGCTAAAATCGTTCTACATTCAGGCATTGAAACAAGATGCAGATGACGTACTTATACCAAACATGTAAAAATACAGAACATATCAAGAGCATCTACTTTGAGGAAAGATGGCATGAAGCAACTACTCTTGGGATTTATTAAGCCTCATAATCCTGTTTCTGCTGATACTATTTCTAGATGGGTTTAACAGCAGCTGTTATCTGCAAGTGTTGATACAAACAAGTTTAACGTACACAGTGTTAGGTCTGCATCATCCGACACCTTGCTAAACTGAATGTCAACATCAAGGACATAATCAAGTCAGTCCGATGGTCAAATGAAGACTTTTCAAAAATATTACAAGAAGCCAGTGGAACAAACTTTTAATTTTGGAAAAACGTTACTACAATCACTTTGTGATATTCAAGAATAATACTTGGAAATTTACATCATCAAATTTTGTTTCTTTTTCAAATCTTCCAATGCTTTAATGAAGTTTGCTGCAATGCTTGCTCTAAATCTCGTACAACTACGTAATGACGTAAGGCTGATGACAAAAGAAAATTGTGAATTGTACCAGAGTGGGAAGTTGAAGTTTGATTGTAATTCAATGAGTCATAAGCCAGGAGTGGAGGAGTTGAATGCCCATCCAACTGGTAGCTCCCTCTCGTAATCCTCCACTCCAGCATTGCATCATACTTCACCTCTAAAGTCTGGCTGACACAGGCGCTGTGCTCTCTCTCTCTCATTCAACTGTGAACACTGCTCTCTCGCAATTGAGTCCAGATTTGACGAAAATTGTTGGCGGAGAAGGGTCAGTAGGAGGCTACATACAAGTAACGAAGCATTTGATATCATCAAGTCAATCAACTTTGACGACGAATCATTTCTAGTGCAACAGAGTAAATAACCAAGTATTTACGATAATAAAAAATGCAGAATACAAGCAGAATAATGTAAAATCGAACGCTTGGAAACAGTAGGCTCTAACTTTCAAGATAGTGAGTATCAGCTTTGGCTTTTATATGGTGGCAGTATGAAATTTTGGATCAAAGGCTTCCTTGTGCATCCTGCACCTACAGCAGGGGCAGCCAACCCGCAGCTCTTGAAGGCCGACATTTACTTCAATTTCAAAACAAGTCTAAACAATTATGGCTTCTCAATTTTCACGTTGAAACAGAACAGTTGGTAATAGGCACTTGAAATGGGTGCAGTTAATTGACTAAAAAAAACTTGAAGCAATTTACATTCTGTAACAACATGAAAATTGAGAAGCCAAATGTATTCTGAAGGTGATGATAGATAAACCGGCTTTGCGAGGTTTTCAATCGCACTTGTGTGGGAGATGAAACAGAGTAGATCATTTGAGTAGTAAATAACACTGGTCAACAACCTTTTTGGTGCCAGGACAAAAATACTCTCTCTTAGCTAATTCTAGTGTGAAAAATTCAAAAATGACCTCAGTTTTTTATTGTTAGCTCTCGTTTTGGCTGTATAGACTTGCACATATTGTTGAAATGCAAGTGCTTTTTGAAACTCAAGTCCATTCACTCTACCCAAATAAACATAACTTAACACAT
>WIPJ01067290.1:16978-106869 GCA_018155075.1 Cassiopea andromeda | reverse complement strand
CTGGCAACAATTAATATCCCAAATACAAGAATAAACGTTGGTAAATTCGCATTTTTCGACCTTAGACTTAGTCCAGATCTCAAAAACTGGAGCTAATAGAGCAAAATAAATATGATTTTCAGAATCAACACCATTTATATGGTATATTTTGGCTGAAATGTACCTGGCACCAATTCAAAAATTTTTTTTTGTTGACCAGTGTAATTTGTATCAAGGTTGTTCTCAAAATGGCTGGGAGAAAACGGACAGCAAAACAAAAATATGAAGATGAACACAGGACGCTTTTACCAGAGTGGAAGAAATCACATTCTTTGTTAAGCGTAATGGCAAGCCATTCCGCCTTATTTGTCAGGCACCAGTGCATTTTAAAGCATCAACTATTCTGTATCACTTCATGTCACTCATGCTTCCATGGAACATGAATTTCCAGAAGGTACTGCACTTCGTGAGGACAAGTTATTTACTTTGAAAAGCCAGGCAGCAGATACACTTTGTTCCAAAAACTTACCCAGCAGCCAGATATCACAACACTTGCATCATATCAACTGGCTTGGAACATTGCCAAAGGCTAAAAAGCCATACGATGAAGGGGAGTTTGTTAAAACATGCAGGAGTGATGCTGTTGATGTCCTATCCCCTGAAAATAGCAAACTAAAATGAATGGGATTAGACCTCCAACTGTCCCGCCACATTGTTGAATGCAGAGTATCAGACATTAGCACCGTTATTGAGTCACAGTTATACTCTGGCCTTTAAGCATGTGAATTTTTTGTGTCACAATGGATGAGAGTTGTGACATACAGGACTATAGCATTTAATATAGCATTTAAATAATAAAAAACAAAGCTAATATATGCTATCAGTACAGATATACAGATGATTGTCTCACATGCGTGCCTATGTGTCTGATGTAGCTCTTTGCAGCAGCACATGAAAAAATGTGGCTCTTGGTCTCTGACAGGTTGGGCCACCCCTGACCTATATGATACAAAAGTAAGACAACCATTTATTAACTGCTACATTTAAAGTGCTTACGGAATACGCTGCACAAATGGTCAGTGTACAGAGGGAAAATCCATTCATATGTTTCCACACAAGGAAAAAGACAGGAAAAGACACAACGCTTGGGTCTGGTTTGTGCGAAGATATAGGCCAAAGTGGAGCAGCATCAAATCGTCTTTTCTTTGCTCTGACCATTTTGATGAGAGCTGCTTTACAAAAAATCAGGAAATCGCTGCCAAACTTGGAATGAACAGGAAGCTAAAGACAGATGTTATCCCTGCCAATGATTTATGGTTGGCAGACACAGCAGATACCATTGATCAGTCGCTGACAGATAGAGCAAAAAGACAGGTGAGACTAATCAATGTGTTTGTTTCTTAGGCCCTGATCAAGTAATAACAATTACCAACGTTGAGGAAAACAGGACAGGGAGGTATGTCAAATTGGTTTATCAGAAATGGCCTACTAGTAAAGGAACATTATAATGCCATGGCAATGTAATTCAACTCCTTTCATAGACTATCCATGACATGTGTTCAAAAATGGATGACACAATGGAGGAGGAAGAAATGTTGGCAAGTCCTAGTCCTGTGGTAAGCCCTAATACTGTTTGTACCAGATGTCCAGTTTTGGAAAAGAAAAGTGTTTTCTATCAGAAAAAGATCAGTTGGCTCAGAAGATCAAGGAGGAAATTAGAAGACAGGTCAACAAAGGTAAATAACTACTGTAACTACTGTAATACTTTTTGCTAGGGGATATTGTGAGAAAGACTTGTATCAGGATGGGCTGGTGTAGTGTTCATGAAATATCTCAAATAAATCTTTATTTTCGATGTCTTATCCTTACATAATATTAAATACTTAATCTAAAGAAATGTTTGCACACAAAAATGATACAGAAGCTTTCCACTAACAAATGAATATGACAGGTCCTTTCCTTGTTGACCTGAGCAGAATTGACAGCCATGACATTTCTTCTTTGATTTTTACAATTTAGTTGCTTCTATCGAAACTAGATACTGTGCTAATTTTGTCTATTTATAAAAGTTTATAAACTTTTTTCAGTAAAAGACATTATTATGCAAGAGAGTCCATCTTGGTTGAAAGACTTAATAAATAAAAACATCCATTGTTGTCTTGTGTATTGTCTTTCTATGAATTCCCAGATGGCCAACACACTACTAACTTAAGAACCAACAAACAACAATTTAGCCTCAATATTATTAGAAAAATTAATAACAGCCAGCCTTAACCCCAAATTTACTGCTTTTATAAGGAAGACGGTAAGTTTCAAAACAACTTGTATCAGAACAAATACCATAGAACTTTCAATTTCATTTCCCATTGCAAATGCTTTTCACAAGGATAGGAGATTAATGAGGATGAATTCATGTCAGCTGTACAAGATATGCAAGAAGAAACTCTACATGATATTGAAAACACTGAAGCATTAAGTGATGGAGAAATTTTTGATGAAGATGTTTGTTAATTTGATGAAGATGATGATGTTGCTGATGCTTGTGATGATTAAGATGAATATGATGATGATGATAACAAATTTTACACAAGAAATTTTGTAAGGTAAGCTTGCAAGTAAAATTTGTTGTAGAGATGATTAAAATCTCTCAGGCATTGTAATCAATATGTTGGCCATTCAAAGAAAGCAGATACCATAGTTGTGATACGACAATTAACAGATTTTAAGATATGTTGGACTTTTCAGCTTCCTACTCATAGCATTATCAAAAAGTGTGTTGGGTGCTAACATAAGTGAACATGTTTGGATATTGTGAATGAATAAAAATGCAAGTTATCCATATATTCAATGTCCATTGCAAATGCCATACTAGCGCCAAGTTGCTCTTTTCATATCATAGAGTTGATACAGATATGGAAACAATAAATGAGCCGAAGTTCATTGCGTTTTATAGTATGCTACTAGCATTATTGAAAATGTTCTGCTTTGTGTGCAAGTCACCAAATCCTTCTGCTGATATGGTAGCAAATAGGACCATGGTTACTGTTCCTCAGAACTGTAGATCTCGTCGACCAATGAAGAAATTTAAATGGATGAGTCAGCCATTAGTAAAAGGGAGGCATCCAGCTGGCAATTTATTGTCACTTCACTATCACTTCTGGAGTTAACAAAGGTCTAATGTTGCTGTTGTTCAAGTATATGGGATTGTGTACTATTTCACTATGGACATATTTTTTGTACCAGAATATGCTTCTGTTCTCTTCAATTATGACGTGCTGGAGAGAATCGCAGGCACATATTTGTTATGAAAAACAAGACTCTGAAAATTATGACACCTGGAGTGGTGATGGAAGATATGATTCTATGGGGGACTGTGCTATATATGGAACATATACCATGTTCAATAATGGCACTGGCAAGCTTGTACACTTAGAAATTTTACAGGAATTCATTCTTTTCATCTACAAAACACCCTTCTCTTTACAATATATTCAAATGCAAAAACACAAGTAGATGTGAACGTCCATGTTTTAACCATTTCATGTATCGCTGTATCATCCTAGGGTACTTATGATATTGATTTTGTATGGAATATCTGTATGCAAATGGAATTAAAATTTAACTGTACATATTCAACTCTCATTAGGCAAATTTGTCAGGTAGCAGTACTGCAATGGAGCTAGATGATGCAAAGAAGTGCTTTACTTTCAGGATAAGGGCTTCAATATCTCAACCTTTATTAGTGATCGCCGCCTTAGTCTAGGATAGCGGATTAGAGAAATCCAGTCCTGCAAGCATTTAATTGACATATGGCATGTTAGCAAAAGCTTTACCAAAAAGTTAGCAAAGGCCAGTAAAGAGTGGATAACTGGCATTTGAAATTGTTTGTCATTTTAATGAACCATAGCACGCCAAGACAAAAAGCCTTCTCGCACTTTTTTTGTCAACTGATATAGGCCTAAAGAATGCACTCAGTTTGATCCTTGTTATGACATCACACAGTGGTTATCACAAATTCGCACCTAGTGCCTCAAAACATGCGCTAATTTCTACACCTTTCTTGCCAGTAAGAGCAAAAATAATAGGACCTTCATGCATCAGAAAGATCAAAATTTCGATTTAAGCTAAAAAGTATATTCGAAATTTTTGATGCATAAGCACTTCAAGTAAATGTTGGTCCCAAAGTGCCAAAATGGAGGGGTTGATCTTCATACAATGCGGCTATATTTGGTAGATTTTGTGCTATGTAGTTCCCTTTCCATTTATACTATGTGTAGCGATATCTTCACGACATCGTCACTAAATCTTCATTCCACAAGGAAATTTCCGTCTGGAATAAAATGACCCTAATGCGGAAAATCATAAAATGCGGATTATGACTCGACAGTCCACCTATATACTAAGATCCCCAAATGATAATTTATGCGGAGGGCACTGTGAAAAATGGCGGAACAATAGAGGATGATGGGTTTTTGTTGTTTCTTATAAGAAAACCACCATGTTGCCTAAGCCCCAATTTTCTTTTTCCTAAATTCAGCCTGAGAGATTTTCTTAAATTTTGCTTAACTTTTACCAAAATAATCTGGCTAAAATGGTTTACACTTTCGATATTAATATTGTATACTTGAATTTGAATTCTTTTTTTAACATTTGGAATGCAGTAACAACGAAATATCAATTTTTGGCCAATATAAACACTTAATTTTGAGCCTTGTGATTTTCTTAAGATTTTCTGTCATTTTCTCTTAGAAGTAACTATTTCTGATTATTTTAGGATTTCTTTGACTTTTCTGATCCTGCTGATACTGATAATGGCAAGCATCCACCTTTGGTGGTATCACCATCAGCCATTGCTGAGGAGAGTATCATTGTAAAAGGTAATGTTAACACTTACTGTCCTATTGTTGACATCATATTGATCTTTGCCATCTCAGTAGGTCTGCATATCACGTGATGCATGCCATAGGGGAGTTCAATTGGGGTGGCAGCAGCGTTGATGGCGCTAAAGGTAGAAATGAATCTAGCCACGCTCCCATGTATAATGCAATTACAATTATCCCTTTTTAAATTCCTCTAGCTTAGGTGACCATCCTCTTGAGGTTCCCTTGAGTTTTGATGTTTACCTGCTTGCTACTCATCTTATTATCTCATCTCATCTCATCTCATCTTTTGCAAGAAGATATATTAGGGCATGTTACTGCTTATGTATATACCATTGAGTTTCAAAAAAGGGGTTTGCCACATGCACACATGGTGCTTTTTCTTGTGGATGCTGACAAACCACGAACAACTGATGATGTTGATCAGTTGGTGTCTGCAGACATTCCAGACCTGCAGTTGCAACCAGAGTTTCACAACACTGTGAAGAGACACATGACACATGGCCCATGTGGTGAGCTAGATCCTCAGTGTGTCTGTATGCAGAATGGGGAATGCAAGAAAAAGTTCCCTAAACCACTGCAACAGCAAACAGATTTCAGTGTTAATGGATATCTGCTGTACAGATGATGTGGACAACACAGAGCAAAGCTTCGTCGCCACACAGTAAATGATTCATGGGTTGTGCCATACAATCCCCATCTACTCATGAAGTTCTACTGTCATATGAATGTAGAGGTATGCACTACTGTCAAGAGTGTGAAATATATTTTCAAGTACATCCACAAAGGGAATGGTGCTGCTCATGTTGAAATCAGACAGAACTATCGGAATCATGATGAGATTTTGCAGCATCTCAATGCATGCTATGTCAGACCACACCAGGCTGTATTCAGAATTATGCAGTACGAGATGCGTGAGAAAAGTCACACCATTATCAGACTTCCAGTTCATCTTCCACTTCAGCAGAATGTATATTACCACAATGGTAATGAGCAGAGGGCTCTTCAAGTAGGTAGAGCCACCACACTAACAGCATTTCTCAAGCTCAATGAGGAGGATGAGAATGCACGACAGTTTCTCTACCATGAGATTCCGGAACATTACACATTCAACAAGCAGGCAAAGAAATGAAACCCCAGGCGTTGTCAGACTAGGCCTATAATTGGTTGGCTGTACCAAGTGCAGCCCTCTGATCCACAGCGATTTGCCCTTGGCCTACTCCTTTTACATCAGAGAGGAGTGACATCATTTGAGGACCTCAGAACAGTTGACGGTCTACTGTATGATACGTTCAGAGATGCAGCAAGGGCAATTGGGCTTCTTGAGGATTATGCTGAATACCGGCGTTGTCTGCAAGAGGCTTCAATAATGAACATGCCTTCACAAATGCGCCAGTTATTTGCCACATTAATGGTATTTCAAACACCATCTGACATTAGAACTCTGTTTGAAGAGTTCAAAGAAGTGTGTGAAGATTATATCAGACATGATTAGCTCAATGATCCAGAAACCACATTGCAGGAGAGGCATGTTCATCTATGTCTATGGGACATTAACACATGCCTTAGGGTTCATTGACAGTCAATTTCAGATACTGAGTTTTCAGATCTTCCACAGTTTCCAGATTATTTCATTCACCCACACAACCAGATTGACCAGATTGACATTATTCAATGATCAGCGTCACATTCAAAACACCATTATGAATGCCATGACAACAAATTCTGATCAAAATTGTTATTTTGTAGATGGACCAGCTGGTACAGGTAAAACCTTTCTTTACAATACCATTGTTCAAAACCTACAGGCATTAGGAATAAAGGTGAAATGTATGGCATATTCTGGAACTGCCAGCACATTACTCATCAATGGAGCCACTGCACACTCCACATTTCAGATACCTATTCCTTTGCTTCCTAATTTTGTATGCAATGTCAAGCGCCAAAGTGCAAGAGCTCAAACCCTGAGGGAAACAGCTATGTTCATTTGGGATGAAGCATCAATGATCCCAGCAAATGCATTGCGTGCTGTTAATGTCCTCCTAAGGGGCATAACACAGGTTAACAAACCATTTGGTGGTAAGTTCATGTTTTTAGGAGGTGATTTCCAACAGGTTGTCCCAGTTGTTCCTAGAGCAGGTAGAGAACAAACTGTACAGCAATGTATCATCAATTCACACCTGTGGCAGCATTTCCAGCAATTTCACCTGGTCACAAACATGAGAGCTGTACAAGATCAGACATACAGGCAGTTCTCATTGGCTCTTAAGAATTGGTGCAGGTGATGAAACACATGATGACCATAATCAAATTACCCTTCCTCAAGACATTGTTACTGAATCACTGGAAGACATGGTAAACTATGTCTACCCACAAACACAACCTGGGCATCAACAGCTCATGCAAGATCCATTATACATGTCAGAACGCTGTTGCCTAACACCACTGAATGATAACTCCCATCACATCAATGATCTCATTCTACAACAACTCCAAGAACCAGTACACACATATCTCAGTACAGACAGGGTTGTCACTGGCAATCAAGACAAAGCAGCAGCATACGCAATGGAGTTCCTCAATGCACAAACCCCCAGTGGATTACCAAAACATAAACTGGAACTTAAGGTATTACCCTTCATATTTTTAGGCCTTTTTGCATTTCTATCATTCACATATTTGTTGTTGAATAAATTGCATACTTTTATATGCCAAATTAATGCCCCCATGTATTAATTTGTCCATTTCTTCCAACCCACAGGCCTGTTATGACCCCCTTTATTAATTTTAAAGAGAATGAAGGGTATTACAGGCTCCTTCATTTATTTCCTTTCTTTATTACTACTATCCATGCCTATTTCTCAAGGCAAAATAGGATGCTTCTGTGTATATTTTAGTTTTATGCTTAATGAAAACATGTATTTGTTCTTGTTTCAACATAGAAAGGAAGAGGAAGTGGAACTGTGCAGCCTAGTGTAGGTTTACGATCATTTTTTCACAATCATTTCACCCAAACCCTGTCAACAATTTTCTTTCTACATTCCAACCAGGCATGGCAGGGGGTCACATGCTCATTTACAGTGACCTGTGATGCCATCAATCAATCAACGTGCTTGGCAGGATGTAGCCTGCTGTCATCACTCTGCACTCCTCTCTGCATGAACAGGATAGTGGAGACATGTCTTGTCTTTCCAAGGCTATTCTACAGATTACAGTGGGGATGTGATTGCCCGCCTTTAGCGGGCACCCTTTTAACAATCAAATACTGAAGTGGCCTTAAGCAAGGGCATCACAAATAAGGAGCTTATCAATTTACCAACAGTTTACTGCTGCAAGAATAGAGAGTTTAAGCAACATGATGCATCTGCTCTTGAGGAGCCAAAGGAGTCTAGAAATTAGGGCGATACTCAGATTTGCGCCAAAGCTTTACTTTTTTAGAGATGGCAGAGTTATTTTCCATGATGGAAGAAAACATGATGAAGGAATATTATTTTTTGGTACAACAACAAGGAGTAAATAACGTATATTTGCATTTGGAACTGCCATATTGAAAGTATAACAGGTTCAGTTTGGAGGATATGACATACAAAGAATGCTCAGTTGAATTGCATTTAAGGAAAATGGCAGTTACCAACTTTGTGCCTCCTTAAATTTGCCACAAGTGTATCGTTGCTATAATAGACTACACATAGACTCTGTGGAAGCGCTCTGTGTACGCTTGAAGCGTGTTGCCTATCATTGCCGTTACGCTAATTTTTTTCCATGTTTCAGTACACCTGTTCCACAACTCTGCATGATATTTAACCTTGTTGTGGATGATATCTACACTCCCCTCACAAAAGTGTTGCACAAGTTTGCAAGTTAATCATGGCAGAAATGGCATCAGCAACTATTCATTTGCAAATTAAAATGTGTCCTATAAGAATTAAGTCCATTGTTTGAAGAAAAAACTTATAATGAATCAAAATCAGTTACTTAACATTAGAAACATTCAAAATAAATAGTTTTTCAACATTGAACATTGACCAATCACAATATTTTAATATTTTGACAGGTAGCCAAACATCTTCTGAATCTCACTGAGATGACATGGAATTGAGTTGTAAAGTTTGGAAATAAAACTCAAAGGTATACATTGCCATTCTTTAAATATTGAGACAACAAGTTCTTCTCTCGTTGTTGGAGGACATCTGGAGTCATTATTCAGTCTATTTTTAATGAATAATCAAACATTTTTGCTAGTGTTAAGGTCAGGACTGCTTACAGGCCATGGAAGCACATAAATCCCACACAATTTTGTATAAATCTTTGTCTTTTTGGCACGATGTGGGGGTGCATTATTATATGGAAAGATGAATGTCCTATTTTCTTCTCCAAAAATTTGTTTTACAGACTGGTGAAGGTTGTCCTGCAGAAGCTCGATGTATTTTACTGCGTTACTTTGATTGTGGCATCGAACCACTTGACCTATGACGTTAGGCCCAATACATGCCCAAAACATAACAGAAACTGAATTTTTTAAAGTGGGCTGAAAAAGTCAGTATTGCTGGCTTCTTCAGATCTTTGCCAAACGATAAGTGTTTTGCAAGCATTTTTCAATCCAAATCGGCATTCATCGGAAAAATGACATCTTTCCACTGGTTAGCTGTCCAGTGGCAAAGAATCCTGCTCCATTGGATACAGTAACATCTCTGTTTTAAATTAATGAAGGGTTTTCGCTTTCTTTTGTAACACTTTATTTTATATTTATGAAGAATGCCCCTTACTAAAGCTGTGGATGGATTTTTGGTTGGAAAACAAGTCGCTACTTCATTTGCAATAGCTTTCAACCTGCAACATCGGTGTGTCCTTGCAACTCTGCACACAAATCTCTCTAAATAGTATGTTGGTACTACAGAGCTTTACCACAGCACGAAAAAGCGGCAATACATCCGTTGGGATTCCTTTAGCCCAAAGACAAGAAAGATTAGCCTTATTAAGCCTTTAGTTCACAGGGCACTTATGATTTGCTCTAAAACTAAATTAGGCCCAGAGCTTGACAATTAAAGCAACTGTTCATCGAAAACGGATATCCAGCAGATGTTCTACTTTCCTGCATCAACCAAAAATTAGCTAACTTTGCAGCAGAAAAAAACATTTGGCCCAGAGACATGCCCCGTATACCTTAAACTGCCTTGGATAGGTAATGTTTCATCAAAGTTTGAATATCAAATTAGTAAAGCCATTACATCTTGTTACTATGCTATGAAGCCCCGGGTGGTTTACAACACTAGATTTATGCTACTATCTGCTAAAAAAGATTGCGTTCCTACCACTAACAAAAGTTGTGCTGTTTATGAATTTTCGTGCCAATGTGAATCAGTACGCAGGACATACTACACAGAGACTAGCAGACAGAATAAAACAGCACATTCCCACAAGCATCAGGAAGAAACGTTATGCCGTAAGAGAGCAGCCACCTCGTATATGTAAAAACAACAGGTCTAAAATTAATCATGAGTCAGCTTCTCATTGGGACTCTTCAAGTAGGCAATGGTAATAGGTCCAAATTGGTCACACTTGGGGCCAATTAGACGCATCCTATCACATTAACTGCATCTGGATATATATTTCAGGTAACCTTTAGATCACTGTCTGACGTTTTCATACTCTGATGAGTGTCTGACAAAAAAGGCTTTTAGTATGTGGAAAGAATGTTGCCACTTTTTCATGCTATGACAAATTTCTCTCCTCTTTCGTCAACTCAATTTGGTCTCCCAAGTCTCTGCTTTTGATGAATTGAGCCAGTATTTTTGAATGAATTAAATATTCTTATGCACGCAGAATAGTGCCATCCAACAACTTAAGCAATTTGAGAAAATGAATGGCTATTTTCTCTCAAAATTTGTACAGTGAGTCGCTCTTTGTGTGATACTTCTCCTTTTTCACCATGTTCTCCCTTACAAGCCAAAAATGAAAATATGGGTTGACAAATTTATTTTTGTGTTCAAAAAAGTGCCATCAGCACTTCTCTTCGTATTTTCCCACCAATTTCAAGATCTAAGGGCCTAAATGTTATCAGTAATAGGCTTGGCAACTTATACATCTGGTAAAAGTCACTTACTGTGGCTGCCATTTTTGAGCAACCTGTGCAATACTTTTGTGAGGGGAGTGTACAACAGGTTTTCACACCTGCTGACTGACCTCAACCAGCCATGGCTGAAGCCATTTGCAACTGCTGTCCACAACAAAGGAGCTGCATTGGACAACTGTTGGGGGTTTGTGGATGGTACTGTTAGGCCGATACGTAAGCCAAAGCATGACCAAAGAGCTGTTTACAATGAGCACAAAAGAGTACATGCTCTGAAATTTAAATCAGTTGTGGCAGCAAATTGCATGATTGCCAACCTTGTTGGGCCTGTTGAGGGTTGAAGGCAAACCGCAGGATGCTAGCTACGTCTGGTCCAATGGACCAGTTAAAGCAACACTCCTTTTCACCTGATGGTCAAGCCATTTGCATATACGGAGACCCTGCATACCCCCATAGACTTCACCTTCAGCACCCTTTTGCAAGAAGAGCAGCTCTCGCATATAATCAAATGGCTTTTACTCAGTCAATGAGCCAAGTTAGAATAGCTGTTGAGCAGATCTTTGGGGACATAATAAACTATTTCAAGCTTTTAGAATTCAAAAAGAATCTAAAGATAGGCCTCAGTGCTGTGGGTAAGTTCTACACTGTTAGTGCTTTACTAAGGAATGCACTATCATGTTTGTATGGCAATAGCACTTCAAATTTCTTTCATCTTGACCCCCCAGCACTGAATGGGTACTTCTTGTTGATTCTGTATGTGGTTTGAAACTTGATATCATACTGCACACCGATGCACCAGTCAATGAGCCAAGTTGCACCAGCTGCTCAATGGCATCGAAACAATCATAGCTTTGAGACCCTTGATGTGGACCACAAATATGAAGTGATGTTCCATTTGATGAGCAAAGCAAGCTTCCTGCACTTTTGAAAGATCATTGAAATGTTTTGTGAAATCCGGCACTGAATTTGGTAGAGCTCAAAGACTTAAACATGAAATTGACACTGGTGGTAACCCTCCTTTTAGACAAAGGCCTTACAGGATTCCTAGTGACCAGCTAGGAATAGTTGATGAGCATATAAAAGGCATGTTAGAAAAGGGTTTGCCCAAGAATAAAATAGTCCCTGGTCCCATCCCCTACTAATAAAGATGGCTCACCCAAATTCTATGATAATTTCAGAAAGCAAAATTCCATGACCAAGAAATAAATTTTACCTATGCTATGAATGGATGACATTTTAGACTCTTTAGATGATTCCTGCTATTTCATCACTCTTGACCTAGCATCAGGTTATTAGAAACTGAATTTTGTACTTGACAAGGTAACTTTTAATTTTGTGTAATGCCTATGGGCCCTCTCAATGCCAACTACTCATATCAGAAAATGATGCAACTCATCCTTCATGGATTACAGTAGCAGTGGTCTTGCATCACTTAGACAAAGGCCATATTTCCAGTAGAAAAGTTGTTCATACCCAACTTGTACCTAAAAAGTCATCCTTTGTTCAGTAAAAGAAATAATCCTTACCTCTGGTCATCTTTTGTTCCAAAACATGTATCTTAAAATTAGGCAATGCTAGTTTTGGACAGGGAAGTACACTGAAAGTCAAAAGTGTTGTGCATCATATGCAGATTGCACTACAAAGAAAAGATTGTGCAACTTACCTAAGGCACTAATACAACCTATCCTAGCAGGATATTTCTTTGAGCTTGTAGCTTTCAATGTGCTAGACCCCTTTCCTACATCTGAATATGTCAATGAATATGTTGTCAATTCTACACACTATTTTTCCAAATGGACTGAACTGCTTGTTATGAAGAATGCTGACACCCTCACAATGGCCTAATTGTAGAGGAGATACTTTGTTGCAATTCTGCTCCTTGAGCTCTATTGCCTAACCATGGTAAAAATTATCTATCTGAAGTTCTAAAGGGGGTTTGTAAATTAGTTGATACTGCTGAGGACAATACAACCAGTTACCATCATGAATGTGACAGCTCAGTTGAGAATTTCAACCATACTTTTACGACAAGTACATCCAGGTATGTCTCTGAGCACCAAAAAGACTGGGATCACTTCATTTCTTACGCATTCTTTGCTTACGGAACTACTGTACAAAGAAGACACCATTTTATCTCATGTATGAAAGAGATCCTCATCTCCCTATTGATGCTACTCTACTGAAAAATCAAGAAAAATATGAAAACACCAAGGATGATTTACATATTATAACAGATAGATTTCTTGAACCTCATGAACTCACTACAGACAAAATTGAACTGGCATGGCAAAAACAGAGGATGCAATACACCACCAAACCAGAAATCACTCTTGATTGGCTGAGCTAATTCTACTTATTTACCTAGGAAGCAAAGTGCATGAACAGTATTTCTCAAGCACATTCAGACTTACAATCTACTGGTAAGTGCAGACTTATTTGAAACCCATATTACATTTATTAGATTTTTTGGCACATCCATTGCTGCTAGTTTTATTTACAAAGCTGTATAAAGTTGTGTTTGGCTGTTCTCCTAATTCATACCAAAAATCTCTGAAGAATTGTTGATAAGAATACAGGGTTAGGTCCACTGAAGTGTTTATTTGAGAGATGGCAAACTAAGTCCTTTTCCTTTCAAGATTGATTAAATTTTTCAAGGAAGATTCAAATGCTATGTCTAAAGGTGAAATACAGCATAACTCTGGCTCTTTGTGCTTGACTTGCACCTTGTGGACTATGTAATTAACCCAAATGTAAAAGCATCTATGAAGGACAAATCCTATGCTGTTTTACTTAAAGTAACCAGAGATAGAAACATTTTGTCAGCTGTTTGTCAATGTCCTCATGGAAACTGGATTTGTAGCCACATGGCAGCAGCTGCAATATTTGCAAACAAAGCAGAACTAGATGAAAATGTGAAACTCAAAACTAAAATGGAGAAGTAAATATCTGCAGATCAAGGGGCATTTTCTCAATCTCTATCAACAGCAACAAAGATTGATAAACTGCAACTCCTTAATGTAACCAAAGAAAAAGCTTCAAAGAAAAAAGCACAACAAGATCTGCCTATTTAATTGAAAGGAATCCAAGCTTCCAAGCATCAACAATTCCATAGACACAAATCAGAATTTAACAACAAAACAAATCTGAAAAACAACTGAAAAAGAAAATTGCAATCAAATGCCATATAGTAAGATGCCACATGATCTGTAAAGCAAGACGTGCAACTACAATATCAACAAGAGCAAGCAATAGTAAAATAAGTACCAACGATATATCAACAATAATAACACAAGAATGGAAAGGACAAAAGCAGAGGCAATAATATCAACTTAAATTTTTCCAAAACTACTAACTGCCCCCAAAAGCAAAATCATCTGCAGTACTATCATGAAAATAGACTCAAGCAAGACGGCAAAATCTACTACCTTTCAAACAGGATTCTCCTGATTCATTGTGTTAGTGAGTCAAACTCACCTTCTAACTATTTTGCTATAACAGGAACTGGAGGACTTCAAAATGATGCTGGTCATTTTGAAGTCCTTCAATAGTTAATTTCAAAATACACATAAAAAATATTGAGTTAACAAAAGTAGAAGAGCTTATCACTCATGTTCACAGCAAAGATATACAAAAAGGTGTGAAGTAAGATAAGGCGGTTTGCAGCATTGCTCTACAATGGAGAAGACTCAGAGAAGTCAACCTAAAATTTGGATAGCTGTCTCCTCCATTTTCCTCTTAAAGTAAGGTACCCCTGAAACTCTCCATACTGTTGAGACAAATGGTGTGCTATAGTGTTGTTGCTTTTAAAATGGATGGGACTTTCTGACCAATACAAACAAGCTTATCAAACATAGTGACTAATGAGTCATGGCAACCAATGATAAAGAATACTTGGTCTGGTATGTTTAATAAACAATTCTTTACCTCAAAAGGTACTATTTGTAGCATTTTAATACAAAAGGAAAAAATTGGAATGCTCATTGACTTGAAAGAGGGTGGGTGTGCCAACATGAGAAGCAGGGATGATAATGGAAACACATTGGTAAAATTGGATGCAAGGAAGGACCTGTCAGTAGACATCAGAGAGCTAAACCCTTGTTGAGAAATGTTCTAGTAATGTTAGATATGCTTGAAAATTCTACACATGTGCAGTCCTTGCCTGCAGACATGTGCAAATTGCAAGTGTGTGTACCCATGTATATGTGTGAAGTCCCCGGCACAAGCCAGAAATCATCCATGCCAGCATCACTGTAAAATATGCAATCGCACATGCAGTATATGAACTTAGTTGTCAAACCTATAACATTAGTGACTATTACAATTTTTTTTCAATGCTCTGTATAACCTGTTGCATTCTAAATCATTAGATCTACCTTAGTGCCAAGAAACTCTGTTTTAGGAGATATTGGAGATGTTGGATTGTGCATGCAACTCTGAATACTTCAAAGCAAATGCTTATGCAAAAAATATACATGAGCAGAATTGATGGTCTTGTACCATTTTCTGTTAGGCATGGGCTACATGTGTTCAGAGAAATGTATTAGTTATTGACTATAATTTTGTTTTGCATTTCAACCATATAAATATGTTATATCTTGAAAGTTATGTTTCTCATTTAAAATGAGCTTCCAAGGCTGTTGGTTGCAAACCACTTGAAATATCGAAGCAAAACTAGATAAACCATTAGTGGTGTGTACTGATACAAGAATGCAAATTTGTAAGCCAAGATGAGATAGTAGGCAAAGCCCATGCAATGAATTGAAATAGAATGACCCAACAACAAATTTCATCAGGCACTTCCTAAGGTGCAACATATGTAAATGGTAGTGCAGAAGACACTGCTGCAATAACATTCATTGCAAAAACATTTCAGTAAAAGGAAAGATTTAGTATCAACTGTAAGATGAAATATAATGAAAAAGAGAAGAAATGCTAGTCAAGCATAAAAAATTGTGACTACCAAAGCCAAAAGTACTTCAGAAGATGCAATAGTGGGAAGATTCATACTATACAGAGAATCTAGGGTAATTACTTTCTGCTTCACTTATGAAATGCACCAAGAACTTGTGTAAGGAAGAAAGAAAATAAGTCAGTGCACCTCCATTAAAAAAATACAAATAAGGTGCCAGGCCAAGAAAATAAAAAAAGATATAAAATTGAAGTAACAGACAGGCATTTGCCTTTTTTGGAAGCATGATACAAAGGCAATACAAGTGTGATGAGGGATATAGGAAGCATAATAAAATGGAGGGCAAATGTATTCAATGGGTCACTTAATAGCAAAAGAGGGCAACTATTATACTGAAGAGACATACTACAGAAAAATTTGTGAAAATTGGGAGGGTCATATGCTCTTTATGCCCACCCCCAGTCCCTGCATCTATGAGTGTAAATCAAATGTGCCATCTTAGCACAGCCTGATGCTGCTATGCAACAGCATGGTACTCTGCTAACTACTACCTAGTTAGAAATTTTAGAATACAAATGAAAACTTTATTTTGCAAGCATACTTAAGAGCTGCATTACCCACCATAAGTCATGAACATAATAAAATGATAACAAAAATTCATCTTTTCACTTGTAACTAATGATGCACAACAAATACCAAACAGGCTTTCCAAACCAAAAACAGTCTCTATTCTAGAATATCTGGAGTATCAGCACTACATGCCTTTTATATAAGAAAACCATCATATTGCCTGAACCTCAATATTCTTAACTTTTCCTGAAACTGAGCCTAAGATTTTCTTAACTGTTACTGAAATAAACTGGCTAAAAAAGGTTAACCTTTATTTGATAATCTTGTATCCTCAAATTTGAATTCTATCTTGAACATTTTGAATGTAATAATGAAGTAATATCCATTTTTGGCCAACAAAAAAGTGAATTTTGGAAAATGATTTTCTTAGGATTTTCTTGAGACTTTTCACCATTTGAGCCTCATTTTCTTATAAACTTTTTTCTTATATAAAAAAGCATGAATTTTCAAATGCAATACAAATAAGATGTGATCCATGAAATACATTAAACTAGTAGATTACCTCTAATTCATAAAAATTGCAATTATTCTTGCATTCCATTCTGCAACAATGTCCACTGTTTCCATATATTTGAACTGCTTGGAAGCACATTACAGATATATCTCCTTGCAAACATGCTTGTGAACAAACCAACTCTCTTTGATCAATACTCTTTTATAACTTCTATCTTTCAATGATTTGTAGAAATACTAGTCTCTACAAAGCACTGCAAATCAAATAGTTGTGTTGAGCATGATTTCAGAGGTAGAATTCCAGGTTTTGCAAAACAGCTAGCAGCATCCTTCTCATCAGATTTCACCCATGGAAAGCCCTCAAAATGCTCACCATTAACTAGCTTATTGGCAATAGATTCTTTAGTCTGTATTGAAACAGCAAAACTACATTCATTTGGCAGTGGTTTTAGGACAGCATCTGCAGTATGTATTTTCAATAACAAATCCCTAAGCTGTTGTTCTAAGCCTGGTGATACCGATTCGATAGCTCTGTTCCTGTCCCTATCCATAAATAATAAAAGCTCAAACACGTACCTCTCTATTGGTACATTTTCATTTGTAACAATTTGCAAAGAAACCCTCTCAACATTTCCTTTAGAAATGAGCAACTTCACTCCCACCAATACATCAGTAATGTACGAATTCAAATCTGGATGGCAACTCATCATCACAGAAATATTGTACTTTTGGCTTTTTTTGAAAATCCCATCTGGATATAGTCCACGGTTATACAAGACAAGATGAAAGGCCACTTCAAGGAATTCACAAATAACATCAGCAACCGAGGTACTCGCAAGTTCCGTCTTGTCATCACGAATATCCTTAATCAATTCTACATCCATTTATGGAGATTCACCTTCTAGTTGAGTGGATGACTGCAGGTTTCAAGCAATTTCTTCTCAGCTGTACTTGAAGCACTTTAGTGTTCATGAGCTTGTAGGCCTATGCCCTTTCTTGGATAAGCTCCTTCGCAGTTACTCAGTTTCACTGCACAGCAACATAAAATGGGTGTTGGCATGACATTGGTTGCAAATTGTTGAATCGTCTATTGACTGTCCTCATATCTAAAGGGGCCCCAGTTGGACCATTACTGTTGTCACCCAGCTCAAGGATGCTTTGTATCTGCAGATATTGGCATTTGCAGTCAGGGGCGGATCCAGAGCAGGGCTACCAGGGCTTGAGCACTGGTCAGATTTTCAACCCTAAATAGCTGGCTGAATTACAACGGGAATTATCAAAAGTAGTCACCAGTATTTTCTCCTCATGGACAAGGCTAATAAAGCCCTATCGCTGCTTGTTTCAGTCTTTCTCAGAATAACCATCTCTAAGATACCAGGTGATTTTTGCGGACGCAGAAGGAAGTATTATCCAATCAGTTATCACATTGGGAATATGCTCGTCAAATCACTATTCCGCTTTTCTATCACATGCTGCATTCCTTCCGAGACCTGGTGAGTCTGTAATATATAGAGGCTTAACTACCCTGGATCCAATTAGATTTCTCTATTTTGTTAACAATTTTAGGACGAGCCCTGGTCAGATGTAAATATTCTCTTTCATCCAATGAAACATCGCCCTGACCAGGGCTCAATTTCTCTTAGCCAATCACAATACTTCGTGACCAGGGCTCGACTATGTTAAAATGAGCACTACACATGATATTGTTGATGGTGAAACAGCGCCCTCGTGGCGAGAAAAACGGTAGTTTTTGAGTGCTTTACGTGATAATGGGCAATTACTTTGAGGTACTAGAAATGTCTGAATCGGTTAGAGAAATCCATGATGCTAATTCTCAGAGCTGCAGTTCCCTGCCTGTCAAGAAACCAAATGCCCTAGTATAACGCCAGTGAGGTAAGTCGCTTCTATCATCTGGATAATATTACGGCCATTTTACTAAATCCGTAGGAGCCCTACGGTAGAGGGGGCACACGCCCCTCCCAAGTTTCATCAAACTGTCTCTTTTGTTTGCGAGGGTGCCCCTTGCCTCTGAACTCAACATTTTGAATGCTAGCTAATTCCATGCAGTTGGCTGTTGCGCTTAATTTTACTTCCTCCTAACACTATTTCCGTTATCAACTGTTTATTTTCGTGACGAAGTCAGGTATTGAGCTGAGTAGGTACTGCATTTCAGCGAGTCCAGTTTATCAAGCCTCACACTTGCTGCTACACCCATGTTGGAAATACCCCAACCTTGCGAGTTTCAACAGATTGAAAGAAACATGTGCGGTTTAACCTTTTTATAAATTCAACATCAACAAAACAAAACGAAGTGAATAACGTGCTTGATTGCTTTCTAACTGAAGTGTAGAATATCAAATTTCAAGTCAATGATAAAAGTCGGACCAACTGGCCCTTTTTTGTTCATAGTTCTGAGATATTTTTCACACCCATATAGCCACACCCACGAGCTTTTTGTTGAGCCCTGATCAGATTTCTCCCTGCATCCGCCCCTGTTTTGGGTCACGAAGTGCTTGTTTCCTAATTCGAGAGGAAGTGCCCCCGATAATGATTTGTTCTTCTAATTCGAACGTTAAATTATCGCCAAAATCACAGGGTACAGCCAATGTTCTCAATCGAGTATGATACTGATCCAAAGTTTCTTGGGGTTCTTGGTGGGCTTGTCGGAAACAATATACATCGTATCTGCGATTCTTTTGGGGCTCAAAATATTCTGTGAGCTTGGCCTTTGCTGTATCATAAGCATTGTTTTCGCCTGTGTTTTCCAATTGTTCAAATATATCTCTAACACGGGACCCAGCCTGATATAGCAACAGTGCTCGTTTCCGAGTATCATCAGTAATTCCAGCCGCTGTAATAAACATTTCAAAGTCGGCTAGCCATTTCTTCCACAGTGTGGCAAGACTTGCACCCACCTCTCCGCTGTCGGGGTTGAATTCAGGGACAGGTTGAAGAGAAATAGTATGTGACATACCTGTGTCTTCCTTTTTCACTCGTCGCCAGTATAATATTCTGTATCCTTACGCATGTATAAGTTCCAGACAAGAATATAAACGTGTGTTCTTTATATCACTCTCAAAAAATAACTCCTTAAGTAACATGTGCTTTCGGGCTACCTATTGGGAGGTCTGGTACCCACTCCATTACAGCATCGACCAAAGCCTTATCTGGAAAGAACAATATAAAACCGTCCAAAGAGCTCAAAGAGTCCAAAAACAATCTCTTTGAGAAAGCCTAATTAAGAGCATCCAGCTACAAAGAAAACTGAGCGAACCTATAAAGCTCTTTTTGAAAGATATCTTGGCGATGCTGATATCTTCTGGAATGCTCTTTATGTAGCAATCGTAGAAATATTAAGAGGCCAAGGTATGAGCTATGGGGACACCTATACCTATATTTTGAACTTTGGAGTCTATTCTATTAACTCTTGTAAATTTTGAGAGGTTAGAAAGGTACTAGTATGGAAGATCGCATACAGTAATGGGCAAGCTTTGGAATAAGAATTTGGTGATCAACTGTATATCTCTGATATCAACTGATTTGGTGATCTACGAATATAGCTCTAACATCTTTTCCTACACCTGAGCCTCTGTACCAATCACCAGTACATTTCAACAGAGCAGTGGCTGCCAGGGACTCCATAACGATTTTGGGGCAAGGGGGACCAACAGGAACAAAGGGCAACAAAATAGGAACGGCTCCTCTTTGAGATACCACCTAGCATAGGCAGCTTTATAGGACACAAGAAACCTCATTGGAAAATTTTCACTTTATCCTTTAGCAGGGTCTATATTTCTCACAATCATGCAAATAGCTCACTCTTCCAAACATATATTGCTTCCTTATATAGCTTATTTGACATCCGTTGTATCCTATCAATTTCTGAAGAAAAATTCTATTGCAATTCAAACAGGGCACCTTTGCTCCCCCAAATGAAAGGCAGGAGAGGCACTTACTTCCCTCTGCCCCCCTCTCTGGTATCCCTGGTGGCATTGAATTGGGCTAAGAGATCATTTTTACTTGAATGTTGATATAGTTGGCAATATACTAATCTTTCAAAGAGCGTTGAAATGACAGGAAGGACAGAAATTGACATATAATGTTCTTTGGTAATTTTATCTCCTTCTTTGAAAATAGGTATAACTCTAGCAGTTTTCCAAATAGCAGAAAACTCCCTTTTCTCCAAGGACTTGCTAAAAACATGTACGCGAATGACTTGATGATATAAAGCAAGGCAAGTCTGAGAAAGTAACTGGAGATATTGTCGTTTCCAAAGCCCTTGATGTTTTTGTTCTGTCGATGGAGTGCCTTATATGTTGCTCAGAAGCCTTTATAAATTCCATGGTTTTATCACCTTCATTGATTATATATTCTCCAATATAGAGGGGGCTCGGAGGTTGGTCAATTTCATTAAGCAACTCTTGGCCAATTGTGCTAAAGTAATCATTCATAGTGTTCAAGATCTCACTTGTCTCAAGGACTTGAATATCTCCTTTAAGGGATGTGATATTAGTTGACTTGCAGCGTTTATTGAGAAGTGCATTAGTTGTCCTTCAGGTTTCTTTAATATTACCTTTATACTCAATAATCTTGTGCGCAAAATACTGTTTTTAGCGTGATATCAAGGCTGTTTACCCTATTACGAATTGCTTTATAGCTGCGCATCATGGTTGGAGATTTGCGTTTTTCAGCAGCTTTTTTCAGCCCACCTCTTGAAATCATCAAGGATTTAAGCTTTTGATATCATCAAGGATCAAAGATTTAAGACAAAATGATACGTATATGCACTGTCATTATGTTTTTTTCATTATCTTTATCATCTTCCAGCTCAAAGCCTAGTCTCCTCATCCGTGGGGCCTACAAATACAGATATCAAGTATCAATTTTTAGTAGCGTAGTGTAAAGTAGTAAGTATTCAAACCTAAAACTTGAAAGTACCGGTTATAGTGGGAACTCGCTGACCTACAAATCCTTTCCCGCTGTGACCAGTACATAATCCATTAAACTGCAAGTTTGTTGTTATTTTTAAGTTTTTTTTTATGTGATAAAAAGGGATTTAATCTCACTCATAACCCATGTATAATTCTAACCCGGAACCCTCATTTTCTCAAAGGAGCATCTTTTCTACAATGGCTGAAAATAGGCATGACCATTCTCTAATAGTGTGCATTACTAGGTATTTCACCAGCCCCCCCCGTTTATTGCAATCCCCCGGCTATTTGGCTCTACACTTTTTCCCAACTACCGCCCTCTTCTATTCCGGGTTGAAGAGTAGATGCACAGCTATTTGTTCAGCTTGTCAGTAATGTTTTGTGATGATAAAGATGCATAAGCAGTTTCTGGTATGAAATAGGTGGATGCCCTGGGGATGACTTGAATGCGGCAATGAAGGACAAAGTGGGGGGGGAGGAAAGGGGTTTAAAAATTCAAGTTTGAGCCGGACATCCTTTGTAAATGCCCCTTTTTGCTGTCGAATGCCTGTGCACTAGAGCCTCAGAAAAGCAATTTCGCGCCGCTAGGGGTGTAGAAGCAGTTATGACTAACTGACTAACAAGCTATCTTACCTATTGACTAATAACTGATTTACTCCAAAACTTAAGACTGATGATTATCCATGTTTATTCAATTGACGTAAGACGGGGAGGGAATTATTTCAACTTCTTCAACAACGTTTGTTGAAAGTGTCAATGTTTTCAAAAATTCACATGGCTCTTTTTCATTTGTGGCCTGGTGTGTTGTTGCTTTCCTCGAACCTTGCTTCAAGAACTCTACACATTTACTAAAAGCTCACAAGTAATGAGATCATAGCTTCACACTGGCCTCTTTCACAACTCCAATTTTACTGCTATGCCCCATCCCTTAGTGCCACCCTTTTGTGCCTCCCCTCAAAGATGCGACTCTAGCTATGCCACTGACGATGAACAAGAACTTTTCCCAACTACTGCAAGGAAGGGGAGACAAATCATGAATCCATTTCCTTCTCAATCTGAATGGTTTTAACGGTAGCTAATGGTAGTGTTCATTGTTTTAAATTCTAGATATCCTTTAACAAAATAGCATGTTGCTGGAATGATACAGGATAATACTTCCAGAAAGCTCTGTGACAACCTGTTTATATTGCAAATCCAAAATGAAGTTAACAAGCACGTGTGCTGTCATATGTGGCGTTATACCATGAAATTTTTACCAAAAGGAAATCTTGACTAACTAAAGACAAAAATCCCGACTAATGACTACCTGGACTATCTTTGCCTGCCTAATGACTAGGTATTTCCCTCTTCCTACAACCCCCCCCCCTCATTGCACTGGTTAGAATGCTGAGCATTATTGCTCTCTGTGAAGCACTACTAATGAGCCTTCGGCACACTTTTGTAAGTTTGAAACTATTGGGGGCGGCCACCACCCGTTTTGCTCTCCTCAAATGTGTGCCACTGTCACCAATGGCCCCGCACTTGAATCCCAATGCGTGCCTAGTTCCTGATCGAACAGCGCCATTGGCCCAACACTTCTTCCACCTCTGTTTGAAAAAATTAAGGCTATATATAAAACAGATAGGAAAATTTTCAAGCTTGTTAAGCTGGTACCACATTGGATCAAGAAAAATATATAGATCTTGTTCTACGTGTTTTCTGGCATTAAAATACCTGAACTGTGTTGCATATCGCTCCTACATTAAGGCAAGTTGGCCACCTCTGTTCTAGACCTTCAAAACTTCGTTGCAGTGCAACATGTTTGTTTTAAGAGGAGATCCGTGGGCATGCTCCCCTGGGAAATTTGGAAACTTGGATCTTCTGAAACCAACAGAAATGTGTATTTTTCTATTTACTTTTGCAACTTCAAAGTTTTCAAGAAGGACAATCAAGTTACATGAAAAGTGGCTCTTTGGCCGAGACTTTGAAAAGTGGAGAGCACGTGCCCCTCTGTCCCCCCGGTTCCTACGTCCATGATCTTTCCAACGCTTTAAAGGTATCTGATTAAATGACAATCTTTGCTAATTTATGCAAATTAAGCCGCTGCTCAAATATTTCATTTGCACATTTATGCATAGACTTAGATATTTACTGACGTATAATATAAACGCAAGGGCAATGACTCAAAGTTGAAGCTTTTTTAGCCAAAGCTGAAATTTGTGTCATTTATAGCTACCCAAGTAGTTGAGCATATAGTTTGTTTGAAATACAGGAGAATAAATGGAAAATGTTGAAAATGCATTATGATCGTGGTTCTTCATTTCGTTTTAGTCTTTATAGAGCCGAGCAGATGGTCATAACCTCTAAAGACAATAATTAATACATTGGCCGTTGTAACTTTCAATGTTAATGCTACAATCTTCAAATTGCTTTAGAAATGTTCCAAAAGCAACACAGGTTAAGTAAAAAAACCAATCTAATATTCTGATAAAGAATTAAGACTTGGACTTGAATTATTGATGAATCCTTGGGCTTGCAAAGATGAGCATCAAATTTTTTCTGGTTCTCCTAATTTGCGAGTTTCTGGGTGATTCTGACGACTCCTGTTTCCACTTGTGTAGCGTTCCACCCAATTTAACGACTAAAGAGCATATGTATACCTGAGAGCATCAGTTTTACTACTAGCAAAGAGGACACCACTAGAAACGTAACAACATAAATTGGCCAACAGAATGTATCTGTTTTTTGGAGCCTAATAGTCAATGATAATGCTATTGAAAGTGTTTTTATAGAATAAAAAGACTAGTACACCCTGTAACTGTTTTTTATTTTGTGATGGCCCAGTGGTTAGACCGTCTGCCTCACAATCGGAAGGTCGTGGGCTCGAGCCCCGGCCGAGTCATACCAAAGACTTTAAAATTGGTACTCATTGCCTTCTCGTCTGGCGCTGATAAATGAGAAAGGAGTGGGGAAGTTAAACACGTGGAGCTACCAGTGGACCAGCCCCCCGCTGTAGCCCTCACTGCATTCGCAGACGCGTGGCCTAGGGCTAGAGAAACGGAGATAGGTGCCGCCCTATGCGCCATTGGCGCGGGAAGGACTTTGACTTTGACTTTTTTGACACCCTGTAGCTGTTTTTATTTTTACAAGAATTCTTCTTAGGGCAGCGTACACGGGTAAACCCCAATCCAAGTTCCAAAGGTTGTGTCTCAATTTAAATCAACGATGTAGGCTCTAGGCTCTGATACTCCAATCCAAATGAATATATACATAAATACATAAGAAAGGGAAACTCTAAGACTGATAAATATGTAGAAATATACGATAGACTATTTCGCTCGATTTTCCATAGGCTCTTAGACTCCAAATCTCCTCGGCTCAAAATCTGCTCAACAAAACATAAAAAGAGTATCAATAAATCGTTAATTGCAGGTTTCAATCAAACTATATAAAGTGGTAGCCTATTAGTAATCAGGGGGCTCACTCCATTCTACAAGATTATTTGACAGTAACACTATTTTTTTACTTCCTGTACTTGTTCTCTATTGATCAGCAAGAACAAAGTATACAACTTGCGAAAGACAAAAGACATGCTGGCAAGGGGGGCTGAGGTAGACATTTGTCCCCCTAGTAGCATTTTTAAGGCGCGCCAAAGCAGTATAGCGGTTTTTCAACATATTGTTAGGGCACTGATTTCCGTTGTATTATTTCAGATTCTATTATTAAAAGGTGCACTATTTTTCTCAGTCACGAGAGTATCCCCAAAGAAGACGATTTCACAACACGCTGCTGCTAACTGCAGCAAAATGATGAATGGCTTCTCACATACTTTGTCCGTTACCGCTCTGCCGGTTTATGATTATTGCAGTGCTAAACAAGTGGATTAGCTTATTGACATGAAATGATGGTAAAACCTGTTAGATCAAGCATGAGGACATGATAACATGATAAATTTCATAACAAATACGCTAGTTGTATAAATTAAAGATATAATGTTTGTTATATTCTTCTCATTGTATTATCATTGTTTATCAAAAAGTTAAACGGAAATATCTTGGATAATTTAAAATTTTAGTTAAACATTGATGAAGAAGAACAAAATGAGCTCTAAGTAAGAGCCATTGCATAGAATTTTCATGACTTAATAGAGTGACAACAGCAAAAGAGAGGTAAATAGGAAATCCTTTGATGTGCCTAAGCCCCTCTCTTATCTTCATATTTGCAAGACAGGTACCAGCTACACAAAATGCCCTTTTGTGTTAATGTTTAAATTGCCCGAAACTTATTACTTGCTTTGAAATTAAATGCCTGTCACTAATCATTCATCTGGGATGATATTGCAATAATTCAAGACAGCATAAAGATCTATATCTTTTGAAATATAAGGATGTCTTTTTTAGAAGCAATGCAAAGAGCTTATAACATATACAAGAAAGTAGTACAAACCAGGCATAGCGAATGTTTACGGCAAGCTGCGTACCACCATATCAGTATTGCTTCGAAACATGACTCTCAAAGGAGCCAATACTGGTCCTTTTTTATAGCTGGGCATTTAAAATGTCTGCATCACCTAAGTGAGTGTATATCTTGCTTCACAAATTTACCCTGTAAGAAGATTTGACGGTGTATTGCTATCCCATAGGTGCTACCCCAGGCAATCGGTATATGAAATAAGCTATCCTCCTTCTGCGGGGGGGCAAGGTGGTGTTTTGAGAATAGATAGCCCTTTAGTTCGTGGGAAATAGTCGAAATATTTCATAGTTTCACTTTAGATAAAAACATTTAAAAGCTACCTTGATATCGAAAATTAAGCCTGCTTACACTTTGTATTGTAAATATTCCGTTCTTTATTGATTACCGTGCCTTGAGCACTCTGCAAATGACATTCAGAATGTAATGTATGGACAAAGCTTAGCACCAGTATTCAGAAGCTTGGGTAATTGCACAAGAAGCAAAGTGTCAGAGAGAAATTTTTATTGGAGCCGTTCATCAACCTTCTGTAGGGCATTTTGAGAGCAAGATAACGAAGAATAATAGAGAAGATTGTGTGTATACGTAGAAATGCTGGATGAAAAGTGCGGTAATATTAACCCTCTAGCTTGCAATTGGGCAAAAGAATAAGCCGTCTTCGTCTTCAAGTACAGCTATTTTCTAAAACTACTCGACCATGCTAACCTCAAAGGCATGAATGGGATGCTTAATGTACAGTGCACCGAGAGTTAAGCACCACGTGTACCAACAATAATCAAATTAGGTTCGTTATTAGACTTTGGTCTCATAAGACAACAGAATTTACAATAAATAACCACCATGAACGAAAGAAGTTGAACATTAGCACCATCTCCAATTCTCCTGTTGGTTCCACTCTACGACGAATAATCTCTTTTCAAAGCTGCTTACTTCAAGAGATCAACTTTAAGAACAGTTAATTATTATTCCCAATCTTTTTCTTTCTACTTATATTCACGGTTTGATTATTGTAGTAATGTAATGATGTAATGATTGATTGTAAGAACCTTTTGAGAAAAAAATCGGTTCACCGTGAGCAACACTGGCCAAAAAATGGGCACTTATCAAGTTCTTTTGTGAAAAATCTCACAACTTTTAGAGCTTTTTTGTTTTCAGTTTCATTTAGAAAACTTTAAACAATGTCAAGAACTATCAATAGTGGTATACAACAAGGTCTTCAAACTTTTGAGTTTGAAGACCATATCAGCTACTAAACACCAGTAGAGGGGGCAACTAGAAACTCGAGCTTCGAAAAGAAAAGAATGAAGTTAATTGCATCCGTAGACAAAAAATCTCCTCGGGTCGGACGAAAAGGTCTTAGGGGTCGCATCCGACCTTCGGGCCATAGTCTAGAGACCCCTAGTATACAGTCTCATTGTTGCTTGGCAATATAAGGCCCAATTCATCAAATTATTGTATTGTCAGTGAATGTAGCAGCTTCTCGTTGAGAGAAGAGATCTGATTTAGCATTATTCAATACCTCGTAGGAAGGTATATGCTCACTGTTTACACGCCGAACAGCTAAGGCTGGGAGGGGATATGTTGAAATGTAGCGTTGTGCTCCCCTACTTTTGCCATCCAATTTTGTATGCAAAAACATGAAACCAAATTTCAAAAGTATTCCTTCTTTAGAGCACGCTATGGTACTTCGTGATGTAGCTTGGGAGAGGTCTTTTGTGGCATGCCGCTGTACCAGTATTCCGATAAGGAAGATTCAAACAAACAAGCGTACACTCTGGCGTGGTGCTGGTGATTCCAATGAAGTTACACTTCTTGTAGCATGAGTTTACAAAATCTGATGCGATAGGCTTTGCTATTATTAAAACTAGTTTTCATTGCATTGTATTATACAGTAAAAGCTCACATAAGAGAACCATAAATGTTTGAAACCTCTATCATAAAATTCTATTACTTTAATAGCTTACAATAGAACCTAATATATCCTAAAGCTTTCCAGGTTCTTGCAACCAAACTCGTAAGCAATTTTAAGAAGAAATTCTGTAAAGATAGACTGTGTAATGACTTCTGATAGGAGTGATTGACAGCCAATTCCCCAGGGACTTGAAAGTTAATGTTTCGAACCTTTTTCTTTCATCATAATAGCTTCGCAAAATTGTTGTTTGACTACATAACAGCATAGTGCCGACAAAGTATAGACTTTATTTGTTAGTAATACAAAATTGCTAGGATCCAAGATGCTAAACAATCACTGTACTGAAAGTCACATATTGTAAATTGATTCCTTTAAGACAGTAATTAGACCATGTAAAGAGATTGCACAACGTAAATACACTCTGTAGTCAGTCCGCCTCAATTAATAAGAGCCAAAAGGCTTTAGCATAAGTGTTGTTAATACTATTAAATCCTTTCTATTGTTTGTGGGTATTGACTATGCCCAAACACTTCTTCCATTTTGTTACATGTATAAGGTATTTCTTTCTTTACTTCCATTCTTACTGTCATCAAAGCATTCTCTTCGTGGTCTTTTCTTCTATTGCTACCTAAAGCCAGCCCATAAAAGTAGCCTAAAGTCAGCCATAGTATATAGACAAAGTCACCTGGAACTGTCCATCTGTTTCTAGGGTTATGCCATTCAACTAATGAATGAGTCGTTCTATCATCCTATCAATCTATTCATCACATTATCATTCAATCAGTCACTCAATCACTTTATTAATCATTCAATCATTCTATCAACCACTCAATCATTTCCTTAATCTCTCAATCATGAAATTTATCTTCAATTAGTCTATCAATCACTCAGTCAATTTATCAAGATAAATCATTGTATTAATCATTCAATCTTTTTATCAATCAGTCACTCCTTCATTCTATCAATCAATCTATGATTGTATCAATCATTCAATCACCCTTTCAATCACACTGTCATTCTATCAATCACTCCATAATTTTATCAATCAGCTTTACCATTGGACAATCTTGAAGGCTAACCTTTAATACTAGTTAGCTTTCATGCTATATTCTTTTACAAAACCTTGACCCTGTCCAACATGCTGAGCAACAGCTTAGCTTTCTCAATGTGTATCAATTTGTGATATACTTTACTGGATTGCATTTAAACGTGGCTCGTTTATTCTACGTTTCTCTGACCATCTTTTCTTGCTTAAAGCTTTAGTGCTAAGCTAGGTACTATATTTTTTAAGAAAATCGTGCAAATGATACCTTGGGCAAAAGTAAGGAAAGAATATATCAAAAGAAAGTGTGCTAATTAAAGTGAGTAGACGATAGAGCATTCAAGGCGCAGGCTATTAAACACTCAATTTCAAAAGAAATGTGATGCACTTATGGAAAGTGAATGGTGTGGAGAAAGCAAAGTTGGTTGTCTTGTATTATTGTAGCTTGCCTAGGCTCTGAGATGTGGTACTATAACATCTGAATTCGCTCTATATCTTTCCATTTATGGTATCAAACATGAATGTCTTATAAACTTTTTCAAGGAATCTCACCCTTCCTTTCAGTTTGGCAATTGTAAAAGTAATTCTTAGCACTCAAGATGTATTGCAAGCCAAACCATAACATGTAGCATAGTTGCCTAAAACAACGTTCTCTTGTATTTAAACGTTATAACCACCCTGTTGTGTTCTTTGTCCATTATCAAAGCAGAAAATGTCATGTAAAACCTCAGCAAGAGTACAATTGCTTTTGCTAGCGAGATGCTCTAACCAAACCGTTAACGAGAAAGACATTTAATGAGTTAATAACCACTTGATCAATTTGTTGGAAATTGATATTTCTACAATTCAAAATTCTATTCTAAATCTTGGAAGCATTGGTTGTATATTTGGTCAATTCACCCCCCACTTTTGTCTGTTCTCCGTGCACTGTACATAATAGAAAGTGCTTAGCAACTCAGCAATCAAGCAGCAAAATGAGTCGAGTACATTTAGGTGATACCATTAGATCAGTTTGAAAAGCAGCAAGCTTATTATAGTTTTAAACGTAGTTTGTAAGTTTCGTTGTTACAAAAGTCTAATAAAGAAAGTGTTAGGCAGATTTGTAACTGATTTCACACTTTTTTCATTGCACTTCACAGATATTGTTCTATTAGATTAAAATCTATTGTCATCTTCACTCAGCAAAAAATAACGAGTCAACAGATTTCACAAGAAGTGTATTTTCCTGTTGTAGGTTGCTTTTTAACATAGGCCATTTCAAAGTAATTAGGGTTTGATCTTAAAAGCTGTCAACTTTCACACCAATATGTTATCTTCTTCTTTCTCTTTTAAATGGTATGATGTTTTCTCATTATGATGATCACATATCTCTTTCAATCAAATTCTAAGGTACTAGAATGCAAGCCTCTTCAATATTTTTACTGACTGTAGTAATTAAGATTGAGGATTTGTCAAATAATGCCTATGTAGTTCGTATCAAGTAGCTGATAAATTATGCCATCTACCCTTGCCATCTTGACATCACTTCTGCTGTTAAGTTGAAGATATTAGAGTATTGACATAAGGCATCAAGAAAGTTGAATAACTTATTCTTCATATTACATTCTTAAGCTTTGATTGAATATCATTGAAATATTGCGTTGTATATACTTAAAGTATAATGGCTTAAAAAATTTATTATCACAGCAATACACTTTTATCATCGACATGGATTTAACATTTGAAAAGCACAACTTAAATACTACTTAGACTATCTAATAGTCCATCACACCTAAATTTGAAAAAACCTGAGTTTATTGGTAATAACCTCTATAATTCTGAGAAAACGGGTCGTAAAAGTTATTCATCGTCTTGTAATCTCTTGTATATTGATTCTGGTAGAAGTTTTGTTGGCTGGTGCTCTGTTGATTGCCCATGTAGCTGCCTCCATAAGGCAACTGAGACACATGCGAAAAATTCTGATAGCTTGGCATCATCGCTGTGCTTGCTGGGAGGCGATAGTGTCCAGAATGATCAACAGGCTCAACTGAACTATGAGGTTGTGGTCCTGATAAATGCATCAATCGATTGTCATATTGTGCATCCTCTCTTCCGTACAACCCTGGAAATGAGTATTGCTCTTGTGGTGCAGTTTGTTCGGTGCTTCTCCTCGTCCGACTCTGCCTTTTCTTTCGAAAATCACCTCTCAAAAATCTTGGTAGATACGTTGGATGAATTGCCCAGTGACAGCTTCTTCCATTCTCGGGTCTATGAAGCTTCATGAAACAGTCGCTTAGTGAAAGTGTATGTCTAACACAATTTCGCCAGCCATTACCTTTTTCGCTAAGAGAAGGAAAGTGTCTTTCCATGAATTCATAGATTTCGCTTAAAGCACTCCTCTGTGAACTTTTACTTAGGATCGCTTGGGCAATCATTGATGTGTACGATGGCAGGGTATTTTTCGTTTTTGGAGAGCTCTCCTTGCATGAAGATTTCTCGGCTGATTCGCTTTGGTATAATTGATTATAGGCCATTATTTTCTATTTACTTGCACTAAACGCAATTATTTCGTTTATTTGTTTGTCCCCGTTCAGAGTTCTCCTTGACAGCAGCAATCTGGTAAAAGGAAGCAGCAGTTTGTTTCGTCTCTGGTAAGAACCTTCTTCTCTTGCGTCTCTTAATCTTTAACCTTGAAATATGGCTTCATATTTATAGGTAAAAGTAGCTAAATGTTATCTTTTGTTGTTATACATAGATATCGCTTCCCTTTTCCCTTCAAAGACATGTCAATCCCTAACCTGTTTTAGTAATTGATTACAGCGTAGCCCTGTAAACATGATCTATTCGTTGGTCTTGTTCGTAAGCATGTTAGCTGGTTGGGTAGCTTCATAGCAAATTTTAGCAAACAAACGATTCTACCAGTAGTTTTCCTTGGAAATAATGAAGAATATTTGATACTGTAAAATGCCAAAACATCTCTCTTTTCAATTTTCGTGTTGAGCAAGCCAGTTTCTAATGTTAACATCTGTTCTATCAAAAGTAGTCGCAAAAGATTGGCGACAATTAAGGGTATTTATTGCCTAACAGCTCTCAAATACAACGAAAAAGTTTATTTGAAAAGTCACAAATACACGCGACACTTAACTTTCTCTGCTAGTGTTTAATGAGTATTTACCTTTCCTTGGCGAGCAGTCGTGGCTTTACAGTAGTGCTTTTGACTGGTGAGGATGAGACTTGACCATAATATGTTGTTCGTGTTTTAGGTTAGGGCATCCAGTTTCCCCTTGATCGATCAAAAGCCAAGAGCTCTCAGAAGAACGCTTTAAACTCATAGGAATGGGGTAGGAAAGAGGGGGAGGAATGTATACAAGAAAAGATCATAACTGCCTGAATGTATGCTAATCAAATCTTTACAAAATTGTATTTATAAATTTTACATCTGATCTATGTGTAAATTCATGCCGATTGTTTCAATCGTGTTCTCAAGGACCTACGTCATCCCTAGCCAATTGTATTTCTTTCAAGGATCAGCAGGTTTCCCATATACCCACTGCTAATTCGAATGAACAATAAATGTTCGCAGAGGATAATATGCACAGAGCACAGAAATTGAAGCACGATTCAAACCCTACAGCGAAAAATTCATCCTGTCTTTCTTAACGACTATCAAAGCCAAAAAAGTATTCGGCAAAATGGAAGTGAGACATAATTTACTAAACTTTAACTTCAAGGAGCTGAATGTCTAATGAAAAAGCCCTTTGGTCCGATAAAACTTTGAGAATGGAGTTATCTTGTGAGTTTTTAAGAAAGGCGAGCTTTTGAAGCATTAAAAAAAGTTATATCATCATAGGAACTTTCATTAGCGAAACAAAATCTACCTATCAAACAAAGTATTGAAGGACTGAATTATACATTTTGCCTGAGCTTGAATTTTCTTAATTTTCCCGAAATCAAGCCTAAGATATTGTTAAAGTTGTCTTACCTTTTACTGAAATAAACTGGCTAAAACGGGTTACATTTACTTTGTTTATCATGTTTACTTTAATATGAATTCCATCTTTAACAGTTTGAATGTAATAGTGATTTAATATTGATTTTTGGCCCACAATTGAGCTTTGTTATTTTCTTAAGATTTTCTTAAGACTTTAGCCTCATTTTCTTAAAAACGTTTTTCTTATGAAAACAAACTTGTATTGAAATAAGGATAGTTTTAGTGATGACGCGATAACGCAGCCTAGGACATGTTTGTTCTTGGTAAGAGCCGCAGACCAAAAGACGTCCCCAATAGCTTTTTTACTTATTCGTCTTCGCCAATATGAGCAAATGGGATCAATATGATTGAGAGACACCACACATTACTTCAAAGATTATCTTTATAACGTGTTGAGATTGCATCCTTTCATTCAGGCACATACCTGTGGGGGAGACACGTGGCTCCTAGCTGAAAAATTTTGAGTAGTTTTGTTCCCCACAGCAGAACTATTAACCTGGCAATTTGCATAAGAAAGTAAGTCTTTTGCCCCTCAAAAGTGATTGTACAGTCTGGCTTTGTCCCCCCAACGACATCTTCTCTAGTTACTTGCATCCTTCTATGGCCTCATTTTGACCCTCCATAATCCCAAGCATGATGTCAATTATATTCCTATTTGTGATTAACCAAATGGTTACTTTGACAACGATTTTCTTACTTATTGTCGATGATCCTCTTCCACTTTTTTATGGTTTATGAAGGGGTTTCTGTCGAAAGGTGTTCCCCCAACCCTAAAAATCGGATTATTTTTTTAAAAGTGGAATTGTAGAGTACTACGTCTAGACTTATTGTTTACATTTATCACATGACTTATAGTGTAGCGTATATACGGCTATCACCAACCTTACACCCATTCTTAGGTAGTCCTTGAAGCCAAACTAAAGTTCTTGCTGAATATAGTAAGCCACAGAATGTAAGTACTATCTTTTCATTCATCTAAAATGTATTCTATCTTACTGAATTTTTACAAAAAATTTACCTACTTTCATGTTTGGGCTATATAAGGATGTAATCAGTTGCAAATGGCTACGTTACAGAGACTTACTCTTATTCAGAGATATTTGGCTACATTACAGAGATATTTATATGATATTTATGCATCAGGCCCTAAACATTTCCTTTACCTATTTCTTAAAAGCACAGCTACTTTTGGGTTTCAGTGATAAATCATATTGGGTTTTTGCAAAATAAGAAGAATGTCCATGATTATTCTTTTAAACTTCTTTTTGAGTTTGTTTCTAATGACCGTTAACTGAGCTGAAACTTGTTTACATAGTTTTATACTCCTCCTATTATTTTACATCAGGAAATTTTTCATTATGTTGTGATTGTATTGTTGTTGTGATCGAGGTAAGACGTGACTTAATGTTCAGTATATCAACACTATTGAAACACTGTGAAAATGCATCGGGAACAAGATTCAGAGCCAAAGGCTATTCCTCATGTGTTGAAGCAGATAAAGAGTCAGAAAAAGGTCAAAATCTTCAAAATGTTGTCAGCCAATGTCATAAAGAATTGGACTGGGATAGGCCTAAGGTGCTTCAAGCAATCTAGCTCGCTACAACTGAAGGACTTATAACCCAAACTGGAAAGGAAAAGGAACAGGTCTCTCTTCTTATACTGGACAAGGGTTATCAACTGTTCAATGAAAGCTCTAATCCGAAAACTTACATTCCCGATGAACAAGAAATGGATAGAGCGTGTAGCTGCTCGTTGGGTTCCGATTGCTTGGAATTCAAAAAGCACATGTTTGGAGAAGTTTTATCACTAAAAGAATTGATAGCTAACAAAAAAAAATCTGTATCTGAGGATAATTGTGGAGGGACTGTAAATTGCGAACAGAATTACATTAGAAGTCTGCAAGAAAGAATTTATTCACTTGAACGACAACTTGAACAAAAGCAAAGTATTATTGAAAAATTGCTAGATGTACACGAAAGTAGGGATAGATCGCATAACAGATATGAAATACCCATGGGAGAGGAGCCGCCTCAACATCGACACACGAGTACACAAAAAATCAAAGAATCGTGGAACGTGGAGCACCCAGAAGTTGATCTAAAGAAAGGAAAGCAAAAATCTTTTGGAAAATCATGCACTACAGTACCTGACAATCGCCAACACAAGAAAACAAAGAACAAGAAAAAAGTCAAAGAAAGCATAAATTCTACTGTTGACAGAAATCACGGCGATATGGCCACTGTAAATAAGAAGATCAAGATAACTATCGTTGGTGACTCTCAATAGAGGTTTTTAAACACAGAAATGATGTCGAACAGTCACCACACGGTAAACACAGATTTTAAACCAGGGATGAAAATTAGAGAAGCTATACAGAAGACTGGGAAAAATGATAGCGACGTCATCATTATACACGCATCAACAAACAACGTCTCTAAAACGAGCCCGGAAGAATTGAGCGAGGAAATAATGGCAACGCTAGACAAGATCCAGGAAAATAATCCTCGTGCAAAGATAGTCTATTCTGCAACATTTAGACGTAAAGACTCGCATGAATTAAACGCCAAGATCTGCCAAGTGAACAAAAGTCTATCGGAGGAAATACCAACGAATGGCTTTGACATTATTCCAAATGACAACATCCTATTTAGCAACGTAAGCAACGACGGTTTGCATTTAAATGAAGGAGGAGTAAGGAAATTTGCAGGGAACTTGATACAGTTTATTAAGTACTGTTAGCGGTGTCTATGCTCTAATAAACACAAAAAGGTAAGTATGGTGAATTATTCTAGGAAGAGAAATGGTCTAAAAATTGCCTCTCTTAACATTTTATTACTCAGAAAATACAAAGATGAACTTGGAATCATTTTGAATGATAACGAGATAGACGTTATAGGGCTAAATGAGACACGATTAGATGAAAACATTAGTGATCATGAGCTTCGAATAGAGGGCTACAAAATATTTCGAAATGACCGTAACATTCACGGGGGTGGAGTGGCAATTTATGGAAAAGAGTCCCTTGATGTGCTTCAGGTGGATCACCAAATGAATAGCCTGGAACTCCTCTCCTTAGAGATTAAACCTAAAAAAGCAGTCTTTTTTCTTGTCTCTTGGTACCGACCACCAACCGCAAATATAGATGATGGTACCTTCGAACATCTTAGAGCCGTTTTGACGAGACTTGATAGGCAAGATAAGGAAATTATTTTTATAGGAGGCACCAATTGTGACCTAATGGATAATTGAAATGCCAACACAAAGAAGCTAAAGCAGGTATATTCAGAATTCCAATTGGAACAATTGATAAAAGCCTACACCAAGGTAGCTATAAAGACTAGTGATAATGACACCAAAAGAATAAGTAAATCGCTGATAAACCATTTCTCTACCTCAAACGCAAGATATATTCTTAAGACTGATGTTTTAGAAACAGGGATGGTGGACCACTATTTGATATATGGTATAAGGAAGATAAATGCTTGGCGAATAAAAAAACCAGTTATACCACCAAAGATAGTCGAATTTTGTAATATGAGAAAATATGATAAGTCTCTATTGCAAGAAGACCTGAAACAAATAGATTGGAAAACCATCCTGAATACTCATACTAATGATCCATCGGGTATGGCGAACACATTTCAGGAAATATTTAGCTCTGTCCTAAATTCACATGCTCCAATTAAAAAACAAAGTGTTAAAACTGAGTTTGCTCCTTGGCTTACCCCAAATATTAGGAAGGCAATGGAGGCACGAGATAGGTTCAAAAGAATAGCTACTCGTATTCCTAAAATGTGGTCCTCATATGCAAAGCAAAGAAATAGAGTAGCTAAGCTAATAAGAAATGCTATTCAGGATCAGTATAAAGAAATGGTCGAAAACAGTAAAGGGGATCCTAAAAAGATGTGGAGAACTATTAACAAAGTCCTTAACAAAGATATGCAATCTACGGTGCTTTTCAACATTAATGAAGGTGGGAAAGTCCTGACTAAGGATTCGGATATGCTTGAAGCATTAAATCATCATTTTGTTTCTGTTGGAGCAAACTTGGCTAAAAAAATAGTTTCAAAGCCAGATGATGACTGCTTGAAGCATGTCGTCTCTGTCAATAATAAAATGACTTTGAATACAATTAATACGAAATATGTTTTAGATGCTATCGGGCGGCTAAAGAATGGAAAAGCTTCAGGTCCAGATAAAGTTACCATAAAGCTGGTAAAAGATGCTGCGAAATTCATTGCCTACCCCATTATGTGCTTTTTTAACTCCTCAATAACGAATGGGATTTTTCCTGATGTATGGAAAACAGCAAATGTTACCCCGATTCATAAGTCAGGATCTAAGTCAGACTTAAATAATTATAGGCCTATTTCAGTTATATCAGTATTCGCTAGGATGTTAGAACGACTGTTACATGACCAATTATCCGAGTTTCTTACGGTCAACAATATTTTGACGAGCAGTCAAGCTGCTTTTCGCAAACTAAATTCCACAACAACATCCCTAATAAGCAGCACTGATCACTGGCATGAAAATATGGATAACAACAAAATGAACCTTGTCATATTTCTAGATTTAAGGAAGGCTTTCGACACTGTAGATCATAGCATACTTATAAAGAAGCTCAACTCTTATGGTATTATAGACCGAACAGGTGATTGGTTTTAATCTTATCTAACAAACAGAACCCAGTTTTGTACTTTGAATGGGAACAAGTCAAAACAAAGGAAAGTCACATGCGGTAAACTTCAGGGATCTTGCTTGGGGCCCCTTCTATTTATAATTTACCTTAATGACTTTGAAAACAGCCTTCAATATTCAAGAACTAGCATCTATGCAGATGACATATATGTAACAATTGCATCTGATGACATACAGAGAATGATAGATAATGCAAGTCAGGAGATGCTAAATCTCTCTGAGTGGATGAGAATTAATAAACTCAGTCCGAACCCTCAAAAAACCGAATTTATGATCATAGGACATCCACTCAAAGCCAAACACCCTAGCCTCCCTGAGAGCCTGGTGCTTAATGACCATAACATAAAAAGAGTAACGCAAGCAAAGTCCCTAGGATTGATTGTTGATGAAAACCTTTCGTGGGAAGCACAATCAACCGTACAATGGACAAAATTAACTCTGGGATTTGGGCCTTAAAGAGATTGAAAAATATATTACCTCAGTCACAACTTTCCATTGTCTATTATGTATTGGTTGAAAGTCAATTACTATATGGTGATGTTGTTTGGGGTAGTTTGTCGAGAACAAAACTGGCTGCCCTTCAGAGACTACAAACAAGGGCTCTCAAAATAATCAGGAACGCCAAAATTAAAGATACTTGGTCCTGGAATGAATGTAGAAGACATAATTTGCTTTGATAGGAATGTTATGAGCTATAAAATCATACACAAACCTTGCCCAAATGGCTTCCTAGAAAAGTATAAATCAAGGTCTAGTTTCTCATCCTACAATACAAGAAATAGCCAAAATCTCCAAATCCCTAAACATAGGACTGAACGCTATAAAAAAAGCTTTCATTACTCAGCTCTTAAGGAATGGAATAATACGCCTTGAGACATACGTGAGTTGCCAACAATAAATACTTTCAAAAGGCAACTGAAATTTTATATGAAGAGCAAGACATAACTAAACACAACCCCCTGGAAGAACAGCTCCACGCTAAACAGATTTTGTTTTTATTATCCAATTTCATAGCTACTTTTCGTTATAGATAACTTAGTTCGTAGATTGTTTTTTTCTGTAATTATGCTGAAGGGTTTTGTGTATAAAATGTAAACTATGAAATATAAAATATGAAATGAACCCACCCCCATTCTTCCAGCCACCCCCATCTTTCCGGACTCGAGAGCACTTGATTTCGTTGGAAATCGTATCAGAGAAAGCTTTGATAGGAAGCCCTAATGTCTGAAGCTGAACGCTTTTTCACTTCAAAAAACAGCTAAAAATGTATTTTATGAGCTGACAATAAATCACCCCCTGGAAGAACAGCCTAAAGCATATTTTAAGTTTTGTCATTGTAACTAAACCATTATGACTATGAGGTATTGCTAAGTTCATTTTAGTTTTGCTGAAGGGTAACTCGTGTAAAAATAAGTTAATATGAATATGAATATCAATATGAAAATCCTAAAGCCTGGTTCACATGTGTCGCCGACCGTCGGCGATCATCGCCGATAAGGGCTTAGCGATGTTTGCGATATATGAGAACATGAAATCTTAACCATCGCCGATGATTGCAGACATTCTGCGATCATCGGCGATGAACCTAAACAGTATGTTTAAGCCTAGTTCTCATATATCGCAGACAGTCGGTGATGATCGCCGATGATCGCCGATGATCGCCGACGGCCTGTGATATATGAGAACCGGACCTAAGTCCGAATCAAAGTCCACTAGCTAGAATTAATGGCTAGCTCTTTTGATAGAAACATTGAGAAAAGGAAATTTAAATAGGAATAAAACATAGAAGTTAAATAGAAGAAGAATGATTACCCTTGACCGCTCAGTTCCAGCCAGCTAGGCAAATAAATTCTATGCCTCTACAAAGATATCGTCTGGTTCAATAGCAGAACTTCAACCATTTGCACCACAGCTCCCTCTTTCTCCATCCTAGCTTCCGTCCTCAATATCTTTCTCCTCTCATAATGGCGTCATCCTTTGAAGATGTGGGCTTCTAGCATGTTAGTGCTGTCTCAGACAGTATTAAAATTGCAGTTGCCCTCCAATATAGGTGGTTGGTAAGTTTTCAGTGCCTCTCAGCTTTCTGCCTAACTAAGTTTACTCCAGTTCTATGCAACTCTTTTAAATTAAAGCTGTCCTGAAAACCCTTTTATATCAATGCTTTATTTTCCTTTCGCAAATTTTTACGTCTTTACCATTCCTTCCTTTTCATATTCACTGCATCAAGAGATGTCGCATGAAGAACCAAAGGAAAGAGGTCGGCAGCCTGATGATGAAATGCAGAGGAACTATATGAAGTTGATAAGGAAGAAAGACTAACAGAGTTGCAATAAATCCCCTCATGATGAACATTCTGAAACTGCTTATACTGAAAAGTGACGTTTTATCCATTGAATGCGCATGGACCTTTCCGGAATGCTTAATAGATTCACATAGTAGTGGCAGCAATAGGTTGTTTCTTGAAAGCATTTTTGAAGAGAGGATACCGTCACAGTGTCCTTTTTCAAACCGAAATGATATCCTCTAATAAACGCCGCCCTCTAATGAATACCGCACTATAATAAACGCCGCCATATAAAGAACGCCATAATTCTGGCCGGCCAAACATTTCATTTCATTTTCATTTTAAATGTTTAAAGAGGGTGACCCTTCAGCAATCGCTGATTTGCAAGGGGCCCCTCTATTTATGATAAAATATAATACAAAGTAACTACTAACATATAAAATTACAAGCTTAATTACAATATAATATGAAGTTGATTAATATCATATAAAAAAGGGAGTAGAAAAAGAAAAGACATAATAGTAAATGATAGATACAGTAAAATATTTTAGAAGAAAGGGGGGAGGCAAAATGCAAATTAACTTGTTAAAATTTTGAAGTTGCTGAGAGTAGGAGTTCTTTTAGTGTCTGTTGGTAGGCTGTTCCATAGTTTTACCTCACGATACGAAAAATATTTTTGTCTATTCACGGAAGACTTTGGTATCTAAAGGTCAGTAAACGTAGTACGCAGGGGATGAGCTTTACCAGCAGAGTTTCTAGCAAAAAGGTGGCATAAGTACTGTGGAAGCAACTCATAAAGAGACTTGTAGACAACTGTCTTTGATTCTTCGGCAATCAGTTCTTCAATGGTTTTCTATCCAAGTCTTTCTATAATCGGTCTGCTCAAAGCATCAAGTTTGCTGTTGGTCACAATTCTAGCCGTTCTGTTTTGAAATTTTTGATGGCAGTTTTTTCAGTAACACGATAGGTTCCCCAAACTGAGCAGCAGTACCGAAAGTAGGGCTCCACAATACTCGAAAAGAGGGTTTTTGGACAGGCTTCAGGGAGATAATATTTAGCTTGTTTTAGCATTCCCATTCCTCTAGACATCTTGGAGGTAACAGATTTTAGATGATCTTTCCAACTTAAGCTATAATCAAAATGTACACCAAGGTATTTGGTTACATTGACCGATTCCGACTTTCTGTCACGGATTAGTAGATTTAGCTTGTCATCATTGTTGTTGAAAATTTTCCGCCTGGATTTGGTGCAAATGAGCATAGACTTCGTCGTTACCATAGTCAATGAAAGCTTATTTCCCTTTAACCAATTATTCACTAGCTCTAGATCTTCGTTAATTGCAGAGTCTGGCTTGGAGATATCATTAGATATATGACATAGGCTAGTGTCATCAGCGTACATGGATACTTTACCCTGAATGGTTGTGGGCAGATCGTTAATGTAGATCAAGCGCAAGAGAGGTCCAGGGCATGACCCTTGTGGAACAACAACTTCAATTTCTCCCACATTAGGGTCATAGTTACCTACACTAAAGTATTGTGTTCTGTTAGAGAGGTAGCATTTGAGCCAGGAGAGTTCCGTCTGTCGAATCCCATACAGCTTAAGATTATTACAGAGAACACGATGATCAACCGTATAATAGGACCTTTTCAGATCTACAAATACCATACCGAACATTTGTGAAAACACCGCCCTCTAAAGAATGCCGCCTCAAACGAACGCTACGCTAAAAAATTCATGTCATGAAGGAGAACTGTGATGAAAACAGTGATAATGACATTTCCTCGTATTTTTCATACTGCGAACATCTATTGTTTTGAATTGTAAAGCATTTTTCATACAGTCTTTGTTACGGTTATTTGGAAGAGAAAACACTTGGTCTAAAGTATCGTTTTTCAGGTTGTAACGAACGCCATATCATAGAGCAGTAGTTTTCAACCTTTTTAGTGGAGTGAAAACCCCAAGGATGTATTCCAGTGGCTCGAGGAACCTCAGTTCACATATCTGCTCAGAGCGAAAAGATGCTGTCGATCGTAGCATTTTTATAACTTCTGGCGGAACCCATTGACTGTACTGGCCGAACCCTAGGGTTCCGGGGAAGCTTTGTTGAAAACCACTGTCATAGGGTTTGTTTTTTAAAGAAAGCCGCTGCGTGCTGTACATAACTGCAGGGCTTTCAAGTTCTGAAAATATGCGCAGGAGATCAACAGCGCAGGCAGGGACATATCTTCAATAAATTTTAGAACTTCATTTCATTGAATACATCTTAACAATGCAATAGTATACCTCACTAAATATAAGTAGTGTAATAGTGGCTAACTACTGCTACTACATGTGAAACAAAAGAAGCAGAATGTACAAAAAGAAAAGATAAAAAAGTAAAATTTATCATAACTTCAATAATATAATAGTAATAATATGATAAGACATTGATTGAAAGTTGGCTACAAAAGGAGTAGTTAAAAACTAATACAAGCTAACTACTCTTCCTACTTACAATACTTATATACAAGTTTAACTATAGCATGTGAATCCCGTCCAATCTTTAAGTCTGTTTTTAAACTGTCTGTCATTTTTGGCAGATTTAACCATGTCAAGGAGTGTGTTCCATAGCATACTTCCTCTAAATCTCAGTGAATTTCATCCGTACCTCACTGTTTTCGTACTTGGTAGTTGGATGAAATCCTTTTGTCTAAGAATGTATGATTTCTAAGAGTGTATGATTTCTAAGCTTGCATGATTTCTAAGATTGAAGAATAAATGTTTGGTGGTGTCAAGAGGTTGCCCTGCAAAATGTTTTTTCTCTATGACCTTTATTTTTAATTGACAGTAGTTGACCAATGGTCCTGGATCCAGTCAGTTGCCCTGCGGGAAAACATTGTACTACTGTTTTTGCCCTGCTAAATTGCAAATTTTCAAGGTTGGGGGATGACTCATCCCCATACCCACTTAACTCTCCTCCCGGAGGGCGGGCGAGCAGAGAAGGGCGCGCGATTAAGAATGCTGCGATAATACAACATAATGAGTTTTCTCTTTGGAGCACTCACCAGGAACTATTTTGTTTTTTAGTAAGTAATGTCGGGGAAGGGCCGTAGAGCCTATAAGAAAGCCCCCAAAAGGAAAAACTGAGAAAATGAGGGGAAGTTTAAGTAGAAAGGGGGACAAGATCAAGTTTGTTGATGTTAGATTTAAAAGATGACAAATTGTAGGATTCAGGGAAAGTAATGGGTGGCAATGAATTTCACAGTTGAGAAGCTCTAGGAATGAAAGATGATTTGTGAGCTAGAGTTCGTGGATTAGGTAGTGTAACTTGGAAAGGGTGTGAATAGGTAGAACTTCTGGTGGTTCGAACACTCCTCACTGGATCAGGAATAAAATTCTTGATTTCCTGAGAGCAATGTCCGTGAAAATAGTGGTAGAAAATGGAAAGATCTGCAACAAGACAATGATGGGAGAGAGACTGTAGAGAATTAGTGAGGTTTGGATTGTTGATGAGACGGATGGCTTTAGATTGGACTCTGTCAAGAAGATGGAGAGAAGATTTAGGAGCACCACCCCAGAAATGAGAGCAGTACTCCAGAGAAGGACAAATCTGGGAATTGTATATAGTTAGTAGTTGAGAAGGTGAGAAATAGCCACGGGCTCTAGAAAGAAAGCCAAGTTTCTGAGATGCATGCTTTGCAATGGAATTGATATGGGATTTCCAAGTGAGATTAGATGATATAAAAAGACCAAGTTGAGTGATAAAAGATGAAATGTCCAGTTTATGGCCGTTCATGAAGACAGGGGGGAAATCTTGGTGATGTTTACGTGATATGACAACCTGTTTTGCCTTTTCTTTATTGAGGTTGTCACTATCCCACTTCTCTACATTTGTCAAGTCATTGGTGAGAAGTGAGGCAGGTGTTACGATATGGTGAAATATTAGAATAGGTAAGGTGTTGTAGATTGGATGAAAAAGATGAACTTAAATAAGTGGCATCGGCAAAGGAGAAAATACTCGAAGATGAAGAAGAAAGCAGGTCATTTATGAAGAGGATGAACAGAACAAGAGAGATAACAGAGCCCTAAGGTACACCTGAATTGATAGAATGAGGATTAGAGAGGTAGCCATCAACTCTAATTGCAACTGACCTATCAGGTAGAAAGCTAGAAATCCATTTAATGAGGGTGTGGTGAAGACCAAACATTGGTAGTTTAGCAAGAAGACCTTTGTGCCAGACGCGATCAAAGGCCTTGGAAATATCAAGAGAGATCACTCTACTCTCACCGTAGGATTCTAGAACAGAGGACCAAGCATGAACAGCATAGGCTAGAACGTCACCGGTAGATCTAGCTTGTCGAAAGCCATATTGATAGTCAGAAAGAAGGCTGTTTGTTTCAAGGAAGGCAAGCAGTTGTTTGGTGATAATGGTTTCCATAGTCTTAGAGACGAGAGAAGTGACTGCAATAGAGCGATAGCTTGAAGGGTCAGATTGACTATGACCTTAGCTTTGATCAATCGCTACTACTGTACAGTACTAGCACTATTTGGGTTGACCTTGCAAAATTTCGATTGCAAATTACCAAAGTTCTTAGCCTTGAAAATTTAGGCTATGTCTTAACAACAGATGAGAAATGCCTGTCAGCTCAATAAAAAGCAATATAAAAGTTTCCGTCAAGTGGTTTAGCCTACTACTAAACATTGAATCAAAGCATTTGGCGCATTCCGGATATCATTCTCACAAGTGGAAAATATATACCACTGAGCGTAAGTGTAGGAAGCGGGGGGGGCAGGGGGCTGCAGTTCACAAAGTTGGGAAGAAATTCGCTTCACTCGGGCAATTTTTCTGAAAGAACAGTAGGAAATTCGGTCAGCGTACAGAAAGTTAACAGCCCCTAGATTTGACGTCCTACTACGCCCATGCCACTGAGCGATTGAATGTGCTCTTTGGCGCCAGTCTGCTCGCGAGAGAGCAGATGGAGGACCCAAAGAAAGTTGAAATTCATGACTTTTATATGAAGTATCTCACGACGTTCTCACAACGATCAAAATGGCGCGGAATTGAGGTAGCAGCATTAATATCGTTGTGATAGTTATTGACACTGTTTGTGGACTGACACTGAGGAAATTAGCAGGCATATGCGAAAGTAACAGATTGAAGGTAATTGTAATTAAGGCATTATGAATTGTTGTTATTTTTGTTCAGTCAGCTATGTAGGATAGGCCCGTAATCCACAATGTATTACGGATTTAGGCCCATTTTCATTGTATGTTTGAACGTGCTTGCAGGGCAAAAAAGTTCAGACAACGATTTTAAAAGACTAATAAAGTTGAAGAGAATTGAACAAGTTATTTAGCGAAGGTACAGTGAAAATCCCACTCACCCAAGTCCTATAGCAACAGGGAGAAGCCGGAGATGATTAAAGTGAAAAGATGGCCAGACTGTATTCGATAAGCACTATACACTATATCATTGGTGAGCACAGACCTTAGTAAAATCTCGTCACTTGTAATGTGGTGACTTTTAGCTGCATTTACGCCAATTTTGCCCAAGATCTACAAGCTCAAATGGCTGGCTACTTTTTTCTAAAGGAATTTTTGCTAGAATCTGTGGCAAGAAAAAATTCTACAATATAAGAAGTAAAGTGGTTAAAGCTGCCCCTCAATGCAAAGACTTTATAGTCATACATGGAATCTTATGCAAAATGGTTTACTTAATAACTGTGGTAGTTTTATACTGGTGTGACTGGGCTGGGCTGTGAACAGTATGAATTGTCATACTGGAAATTATGGCAACTGCATGCATGAGATTTTTATTTTTAAGGGCAGATTTATGGAGAGAAGGCAAGTTTGCATGTGCATGGGTGTGGTCATTTTCTCCTAGTAGGATTGCAGTAGGAGGGATACAGATTCCTGTGCACATACGCATGCGTAATTGAATGTTTCAGCAGTGACTGCACACGTGCACACGCCACTAAAACTTGCTTGCAGGCATGAGATCTCATCAGAAACTGCCATACTTTCCAGTATGGATGAAATGGTTCAAAAGGATGATAACCCTGTGCAGGGGTATCCAGGGTCCATTGGGGTTTTTGACAGTTTTGGAAGGTTATAGAAATTGATACTACCATTTTCAGGACCAGCGAGGTTTTGGAAAAGGAGGTTTTAAAATGTCTGTGGAAAGTTTTGGATATTTGTTTTGGAGAATTCTACAATATCCTAAAATGGATGCAAATTAGTGCTGTATTGAACATCACATGTGTTATGTTTCTTAATTTTATATTGTAATATAAAGCATAATCCACCAAAAAATCAGAAAATATAGCATTGAAAGTAATGCTTTTCTATTTTCATGGGGTTTCAATATGCAAAGGAAATGTTCTTAGAAACTTTGGAAGTTTTTTATTTGGCTTTTCAAAAGTTTTGGAAATATTTTTAAAGGAGTTTGTATAAACCCTGGTTTTCATGCTTTTGCAACATTCAATAGTGTTCATAGCCAGGCCCTGGGACAGGATGGATTTAAAGTGGGAGGTGCTATCTTCAGGGGGTACCTTCACAAGCAAGAAAGGGCAACATGGCATGGTGCAATAAAGCAATTTCCAGAAAAATGTCTGAAAAGTGGGGGAAGTCACCTCATGTATCCCTTTGATTTCTATGTCCATGGCCAGGCCTTCAATTTAATGAAAAATAGCCCATAAGGTAATAAACCACACCAGAGAAATGATTGATATAGTTCATTAGTGATGACATCATAGTAATAAATTTTTGGATTTTTATATTTTGACCACATGGAATGAAAGAGCACCATAAAATAGGCATGTTTATTAGTTTAAAACTTTATGTGCAAATTAAAACTTTAGCATACTATTAGCTCAGGAGCAGTATTAAAACTTGGTACAATTACTTTGATCAAAATCTCATTCAGGCGCTCACGTAACATAAAATTGTGACTCACGTGACATCCGAGGAAAAAGACTATAATCTTACTTAACCAAAAACTACAGTAGGCTGAAAGTATGAGAAGTTAACCTAGGAATGATGCCCAAATGGAAACAAACATGATTTGATGGAAGATGGAAGTGAAGCATTGAATGGTATGAGAGAGCTACATAGAGCATGGGGAGGATGTAGCTCAACAAGCTTTTAGCCCATTTTCGGAGTTGGGCTCTCATTTGGAAGGGAAAGAAGATGTCTGGCTTACTTAAATTAAGAAAGAAGTCTCTTTACAATCACACCCCCTTTTGGGCTTTTGGGCAAAAGTCTTTTAGCAAGATTAGTTGCTTGATGAAAGGAACTCAGTTTGTTATATGCCCTATGGTTTAGTCTTGATACATCAACAGTTGTAGCTTGTGCTTATCTTCTCTTTCTAAGCCTGCCTTATTCTCTTCTTAGCACCACCACCTCTGCTGGCTCTTAAGGTGTTTTGTTTTTCAACTGGAATCTTTCCCTTAATGCTAAATGTGTTTGTCTTGCTTTGCATTTGACAGATATGCCTTTTCAAGCTTCTCTCTCTATTTTCTGCAGCACTAAAAGCTTTCTTACGATTGGGAGCAATTTTCCACACAAAATTTGTAATAGGTGTTACTGTCATAGCTTTTACTCAGTGAAAACAAGGTTAAATGGATTTTGTTCCTTGTGGCCAAACATGTTTGTGACTCATGTGACAAACTATAAGGTCATTGCTTGAAAAGAATATATATCAAATCCATTCAACTTTTTGTGCGCTAGCAGCTATAGAGAGCAGTTACTGATTATCAATTAATTTTGGAAAAGTTTTGAATTTGGTAGAAATCAGAAAACTATTTCTACTAATTTGTGACTCACGTGACTTAAGAATTAGGTATTTTTCAACCCTTACAAATAGCACCAAGACATGTAACTTAAAAAGTATAAATGTGTACAACCATAGCAGGCAGTAAAAGCACTTTGTACATAACATTTGAAATGAAATACTATGTTTGTTAAAGTAGACATTAATGTTTGCATGAAAGTACTCATAATGTCATTATTCTACTATCCAATAATCTGTGTTGTTACCATTCCCCCAAATGTACCCAAAATCAGGAAAAAACGATTTTTCACCAAATCGTAAACATATACTGCCAAACTACAAGTAGAACTCATTTTTGGTAGAAATTGATCAGTTTCATTTCTTTGGGTATATGTCATTTCTATGGAGTGGCTCTGCAGATCTGAGAGAAAATGTGGCTGCTGAAAAAAACAGAATGCAATAGACCATTAAATAAAGATTTGCATTGAATTGTCCCACAGAAATTTGAAGTGTGACATTTTGTGGTAATGAGCAGCACTTCATGCATGTGCAGATTAATGAGCTCTCTTTAGGAGCTTGGTATATTGAAAATCTCTAGGCTGAAAAATGAAAGGCTTTGCATCTAGTGCTTATACCCTTCTTTCTTATCACACTGGTCAACACACATTTTTCTTCAAAAATCAAATTACCCATTTGACAAGTTATTTTTCATGCTCACTTCAAATATGTATTTAGTGTTCTAGCATGTTAGGCTTTTGAGTGCAGAAGACTCCCAATGTCACAAAAAGCCAAATGCAGTATGTTAATCTGCAAGAGATTGATGCAGTTAACATGATGCATAATGTTATTATTTGTGTTAAGTGATATCTGTTTTAGTGGGTGATGTGCAACAAGTGAAGACTTTACCAATGCATTTTGATTACAGGATGTTTCTAGAGTTATTTTTAAGTTTTATTGGTTGAGATTATGTATTAATTGCATTTAAATGGTTGTGGAGAAACTTTCTGGGAAACAACAATCCTCCTGATTGCAGAGACAGTATTAATAATCTCATTGAAAATGATGAGGAAGTGAGGATCTAAATGTCAATAAAAAAATCCACTTCTTGCATTCCCACCTTGATGACTTCTTTCCTGAGAATCCCAGCGCAGTAAGCAATGAGCTAGGTGATAAGTTTCATCAAGACATAGCGACAATGGAAACTCAGTAATAGATATATTTTGATGAAAACACAGTTGCAGATCACTTCTGGATGTTGTTTCATGATAATCCCAACAGCACATTCAAGCTAAAATCAAATTTGTGAATTACTAAATTGCCTGTGATATTTATTTCAACTTTATGCTTCACATTTGTTTATTTTTGGTGATGTAAGGGGTCACCTGTATCTCTAAAATGTTTGGTATAGGAGAAAAATGACTGCATATCTGAAATCAGTGTAAAAAAGTCATCTAGAAAAATGCAGTTAGACCTCTGAGGATTAGAATAAAGGAAAATTTGTTGACCAATGCTATTTGTGTAATAGACCTGAAAAACTAAAGGCTATATTGTGGTTACCATTGTCAAATTAATGCCACTTCCACATATATTAGATCATCAGATTTGAAAATAGAATTTTTTATATATTAGATTGTCAGATTTGAACATAGAATTTTTTACATATTAGATTATCAGATTTGAATGTAGCATTTTTTGACCAATCTTTTTGCAGCATCTATAACAATGACAGCAAAACCTAAGCAGCATTCTGCTCCTACAGTGGAAGAAATTCAATCAGATGTCTTGACAGAGGTAGTATTCTCATGCATTTTAATTTGACCTCTAATCACTGAAGTTGTTTTGCATTAATGATCTTCAGTATTATGATTGGTTGTGAATCTTGCATTCTGTAGGAATTCAAATTGTTTTCTTTCCATGGCTAGTTCACGTTTTTTACATGGATCTCTATGATCACTCCTCACAATAGTTTATATCATTAAAAGGAATATTTAGTAAAAGAATCTTCATTTTGAGTATAGCACCTTTGTTCCTTTTAGTAGTTAATTCTTGTTTTCATTTATTCTTTGAGAGTGGATACAGGTATTTTATATATTGAGAAGGTGTTTTTCCATTTGATATTGAAACTTGATGGATTTTCTTTTTCCAGTATGCAGCTAGATATTGGGCACCACACAGCACAGAAAACAAATCCCCATTTGATTCTAAGGTACATTTTTTGTACATCTTCTTAAGCCTTGTCATTTAGTGTGTATGATTGCACCCACACACATGCAAATCATATTGCATGTGTGATTGATCTCAATTGCAGATAAGTGTTCTTCAAGTTTTCTAATAAATTCCAAAGTTAATTTCATTCTTCATACTTTACACCCTAGCACACTGACCACAATTGACACTTATTTCCATCATTCTGGGGCAGTGCTTAGTCTTACAATGAAGAATTATTTTCATGTTTATACTACCATAGTTTCCTTGCTTCAACAAATTTCCTTGATAGAGTGTTACCATTGTTGCACCTTACACTTATATTTATTATTTCTTCCTTTGATCTGAGCATGCATATGTAAAGCTTTTCTGAGCAATGCAATCTTATCTGTGGAATCATTCTCACATGCTAATTACCACATGCACAATGTTTTGCTCATGGCAAGGCCTGTTTTTGGTATGTTGTGTTCATACAAGTAGGTCTAGGTTCTTGCAATATCCATTACTGTGAGCTTTTAAGTATTTTTTTCACTGAGATGTCCCTAGATCAGAATTAAACAGTTGTAAATTGAATCATTTGCAAAGAGTATAATACCTGTGCAAAATTTTTTGTGCCAAAGTTAACTGTGTTTGTTCAACTCATGCATAATTTGACTTTCTTTCCTATACCAAGCCGAATACTTTCTTGTTTCAAAAATTGTTGTATTACACTTTTAATATTAACTATTTTATGCCTTGCAATTTATCTCAAAATACATACATCTTTTACATATACTTCATCAAAATTAAAAGGTTATTCTTATATAGTATTCTTGATGTTACAGCTTATAGAAAAGATCTATTATAAGGAATTACTTTTAAGCAGGTATGATTTTCAGTTATTTCATGAGTTTTTAGGTTGGTTTATCTGTTATGGAATCCTGGGTACACACCTGATTATAATGAATAGATTATTGTTCTTTCTTGTAGTATTGATAGGTGATTTTGATTGTTGGAATGCTCATGCTCAGCTCAGGTCTTGTCATTTAGCGTGTGCGATAGGACGCGCACGGGCCCACACTTGCACAGACCAATGTGCGTGAGCGATTGATCGCACTTGCAAATAGGTGCTTTTTACCGTTTTCTAGTAAATTCAAATTCAAGCTTTGCCATTTGGGAAGTTAATGACCTTTATGTTTTCTTCTTACTTCAGACCATGCATGTTGACCACAATCATCACTAGCTTACGACTTTAATGAGCACCCCTTAATCTGATGATGAAGAATTGCCTTAAATTTTATCGTTTACAACAGTTTCCTCGATAGTATCCTTGTTTACACTACGGTAGTTTCCCTCTTTGAACGAATTTGTTTCATAAATCTCATCTTTTACACTTATTTTCATTGTTTCTTGATTTGATCTGAGCGTACGTACGTAAAGATTTTATTAGAAGTGCGATCGCACGTGCCAAATCATTCGCGCGTGCTAATTATCACACGCGCGGTATTCTGCTCATGACCAGGCCTGACAACTGTACTATAGATAATTCATATACATGAATCATGATGGATTTGAAATTTAGGATCCAAGTATGTAGAGGTAAAATTAGGAATGCGTTTATTTTGTGCCTGGATGATGTACCTGCTTAGCTGTTGGCAGGTCTATGGGTTAAGGAAGCCAGTTCTTTCTTCTGTCCTTCTATCTCCCCTGTGTTCTCAAAAGGTCTTCTACTCAGGGACACCGGAGCATATTTTTTAAATAAGAGGGCTGGAGATGAGTGACAAGCTTCTGTTGGGGGTGTGGAATTGGGAGGGCGGGGTGGAGTGCCTTAAAAAGTTTCATAGTCATGCGTTTAGATTGCAAGAAAACCAACATTTTGAATATCAAAATACATCCTGTCGTAGATATGATAGGTTGTCTATTGCATGGCATCATACACTATCAAAAAGTGTTAAGGACTAACAGTCAGTCCTTAACACTTTCCCATATCATTTCCTATATGGTGAACTTCTGAATAGCGGCCACATTCGATTAGCGGCCACCTCCCAATAACGTTAAGCCACCACCTGGTACAGTCCGAAATGAAAAAAGTTACCAAATTTTCCCTCTAAAAGCAGCCATAAAATTTGACTAGTTCAAATATTTTTCATGAAATTGTTGAAATTCGGTCGTGGAATTACTAAACAATTTCATAAGATCGCGCGCTGTTGATTCTGGTAGAAACAGCCTTAAAAGAGGAGCAGGCTTTGTGATGGAAGTGCCCTGTCTTCATGAAGTTAGTGGAGATTCTTTCAGTATAAACTGAACACTAATGAAATTGGAAGGATAAGACAAATCAATTGATGAGACATCTAAAGAAGACACTAGAAAAAGGAAGTTGAAATAATATACGCCTATATACTTGTCATTTTATAACTTAGGAAAATGTGTACTATTTTGCTTTGAATTTGAGCCTGTACAATTGTCTTAAAGGCCGTCTTTTTACGGGCACTCAAATTGTCTTCATAGCAGCATATAAACACACAAAATGCATCCAGGGCAAGACTTTTTGAATGTTTTTAGTAAACTCCCGAATTACGGCCACCTCCTATTAATGGCCACTTGGCTTTGGATATAAAAGTGGCCGCTATTAGACGTTCGACTGTAGTACCGTTGGGTATAGGGCCATGGCCCCGTGGCCCCCTAGTAACCTTTCAGTATTAACAGTACTGTTATCAACAGGGTCCTGCTGACAAAACAACATGTAAAATGTGTTGTTGAAAATGTAGAAGAAATGGAAATATTGTGTGCTTTACACTTCACAAGATATTAGGTTTTCTCATGTATTGGCTTGAGAATTCACACATGCCAACAAGAATAATTGGGAAAGTTCTAATTTTATTAAAAATCCAGCAATATTTGTTTGGACGGGTGCTGCATTTCTTGTAGGCGATAATGAAAATTAGGATGCATGGTGATATCAGTTGTGTACTTTCTTCTTCGCCTTCAATAGGTTTCAAGTTCGACGTGTAATGCTCCTTGAATTCAGGTAACAAAAAGTGAATCATTTTTCTCTGAAATATTTTCACCATTTGGTTTTCCATGCTTATAAAGGAGGATTCCATTTTATAGATTTTAATAGTGGGAACAACAAGTGTCACTATGAAATCAGTAAGCTTACTTATCCATTGGTCTTAAGGAGTTTATTGTCTGATACCAGATGATCTGTATATTAGACGACCTATACACATGCATATTTTATTTGTTAACTCATGTCGTACTAAGGCAGCTCACGAGAGCTGATGTGGACCTGAGATACTACTTCAAAGGAAAATAACATTAATTACTAAATTGCAAATACGCAACAACTCCTACTATAATTTTTAAGTAAACATATTTGGAAAAAGCACCTAGTAAATAGTGTGAAGTTTAAAATCCTCTAATCATTTGCCGTTTATAAATGGCTATTTTTTACTAAAAATACATATATAGTCTTCCTTCTTGATGGTTCCTAATGCAGCCTCTTAAACATTAATTTGCACATACTCAACCATGCAGCCTCCTAAATTATGACTTGCAAATACTCAGGGGAAAACCTGAAATCAATTAGACCTGAAATCAATGATTGTTCAAAGGATATGCATGAGCCCACCACTTATGACTTTGTTTGCATGCAGTTGGCCATTTGCATCAGCTGATCACTTGTTTTGATTTTGCTTTTCTGCTGTTTGATAATTTTTCCTTTTGTTGGATACGAAGATTTGAAGTTCCATAGAGCCAATGCATTAGCTGCATCCTTTTTCTGCATACTTCTCACAGAAATTAGAAGTGCGTTCATTGTGTGGATTAGTTATTGCAATGAGTAAAGTGTGCTGCACACAGAAAAGCTGTAACTCAAGTGTAACTCTTAGAAGTTATTGATGGGGCTGTTTTCCATGAGGAGGGGCAACCTCATATTTACCCCCTGGGAATTCTGTCAATAGCTAAAATATTACATGTGATATTGGAATATAACTTGCACCTTTACTTCACAGCCAGTACTTGGAATGTTACTTATGGCCAAATTTTGATGAGATTAAGGTATGCTGCATTGGTGTGAAGTCTAGTACAAACTACTTTTTCTCATTTTTGCTAGTTTATATTATATTTTTGGAAATTATGATTTTCAGGTTGAAAAATTTACCAAAGTTGTTGAGCATTTTTCAATGGACTGTTGGCGTATAGATTCCATGTTACAGCATGTTGAATTACGGAACAGAACAAAATCGTTATTTCCCGTAATTCGTACCACAGTAGCATGGCAATAATATGCTATCCAGTTAATTAATTGAAAATAAACCAGCCAATACTTACGACAAGAAATGCAAATGATTACAATGGTAGTCATTTTGAGTTTCCTGTCAAAAGTATGTGCTAGCAAGATTTCGTACCAATTATGCAACGAAACAAAGTAATTTTTAGAGATAATTTTTCTTGGTCTTTCTGGTTTGCCATGGATAAACTGTCTAGAACAGGTTTGTTATTACTATACAGATGACACGAGTTCTTGACAAAGGTGACAGGGGCATTCATTCAAAGAAAGTACACGTTCTTTTTTATAAGAAAACCATAATTTTTTCCTGAGCCTCAATTTTCTTAACTTTTCCCGAAATTGAGCCTGAGATTTTCTTAAATTTTTCTTACCATTTGCTAAAATAAGCCGGCCAAAGTGGTTTACAATTTCGTTATTAATATTGTATACTGGAATCTGGATTCTATCTTTAACATTTTGAATGCAATAACGATGATATATCGATTTTGGCCAATAGAAACACTTAATTTGGAAATTGAGCCTAGTGACTTATAGATCTTGCTTTTATATCCATTTCCTTCATAATGGCTTGTTCCTGCTATAGAATTTGCCGTCCTGCTTTAGTCTATTAATCTTTGCTTTCCCTAGTCAACAAAAAGTCATGTTATGTCAATATGCATGATGGTCAATGAGAAGTTTAGAGAGAAAGTTCCAATGTGGGAGGTATGTTTGTTTCCATTTCACAGACCATGCTAAGAAAATTTTGCAATCAAACACGTTTAATTATTGTGGCCAGAAAGTGATGTTTTGAGCATTCTCACAATAGAAACACTGCTGGGATAAATGCTTCCATTTGTATTCTATTTTAGCACTTTCCATATATTGAATTAAAGTGGAAAAGAAAAAGGGACATCTATATTGTTTAGTTAGTAATTTTTCTATGTTCATTTCAGGCATTTAAAAAGGAACCTTCAAATTTTCCTGGCCTTATTCATAGAGTAATGAGCCTTAATTTGGATGATTCAGGGGTGAGTAAAAGTTGTTTTGGGTCGCTCGGCTTATGTGGTTTGACCATGGTAGATATGGCTCACAATCTTAGATTGAAGTAATTTTCTCTTGGGAGCAGAGATTGTAACGAAATGCTTTACAGCAATATCAGCATCATCGATATTCAAAGTGAAATGTCATACCACTGTTAGTTCTCAGAGATGATATTGCTAAATGCGTTAGAAGTGGAGCGTTAGAAGTTATTTTTGATCTCAAAGTTGTATTCTAGGATAAGCATATGTTATTGTTGCCTTGTATTAAACTCATTATTTCAAGTATCTTGATTAGAGTTTTAGAAATTTCTGATAAATATATTATAGCAATGAATTTCAGTTTTGCTAAATTCTTGATATTAGAATATTAGTTAACATCTTCTGATACTTTCTTCTTTCAAGGTTGTTTATCACCATGATCATTATCTTGTGTGTTCTTTGTTTCATATTGTATGAACTATTGAATATTTGATAGCTCTAATACAAGTTCTTGCTTTGTATTGACTAGTTAGAATGGGAAGGCTAAGCTGGCTTCCACAGCAATAAGCTAACTGGTTTTCTATGATAGTTTCCATTAGGTTCTGTGGTTTCTCAATGCATCCTACATTCATGTTTTTAGGAAATATCAATAAAAGAACAGACAATGGTTCTCACATTTCTCAATCATTGCTTTAATAGTTTGGTAAGTAGCATTAGCTTTAGTGCCACTTTTGTGCTGTTATGGAAGAAGGAACTTTCAATTTCTGTTCAGCCTTGATCTACTTGGTCTGTGGTAGACAATCTAGTCACACAATTTGAAAGAAACTTTGTGCAATGGATTTCAAAAGCGTGATGCTTTGAATAGGTAATTGTAGATAATCTTTGATCCTTTAATGATCTTTCATGCTTATACTTACTGAGTTGGCTGAACCCATGGGAATCTTTGCTTATGTTTAAAGTGGATGCTGAAAATAACATGCCAACTGTGTGCATTAGCAGCAAGAAAAGAGGTCTTTGGCAGACACTAATACGATGCTAGTTGATGTACAAAGACATGATCTATACGATTTGATCACGAATAATGTTAGGCCTTTGGTAGTTTCTCAGTGCATCACAGAGCTTGTTAGTGTGTATTTGTGCATATTATTTATAGAAGGGTATCGACGTTTACATTCATTCAAGTTTTTTTGTAACAAATTTTATTTACCCAGCATTAGAACCCTCTTGGCTTTTTCACGATTTCATTATGAAAATGTTCCTAAGAATTTCTTAGCAAAGATTTTATGAGTTCTGATGTTTTCAAAATGCACTTGTAAATCTGTGATAATGCTAACCATTTGTCATTAATAGTAAGTAAACTATAGCCGAAAAATGAGCATGGCATATATACCAGATGGTATTTTATATGTACAAAAACTTGTTGACTCTCTTAGGCCTGAAGAATCCAGTGTTTAAATTTATTAAATTTTTGAGCATCTGAGTGCTATTTTCCTACAAACACGTTGTTACAAAAATTGTGTATGCGAGACCCTGTTTATGTTCTATCTTGCCGTCCCCACTAACTACTGTTACAGAGTTCTTTATTTTTCCCATTGATTTAGTCACTGTCATATACTATTGTATAAGAGATATGTTCTATAAATTTCAAGTTCAATGTCATATACCTTCCAGGAAGTTGACCTCATACGGGAAGAACTTCAAAAGCTCATATCTCTTCGAATATGGTCTTGCGTATTACCTGTAAGTTTCTTCTTCAATTATCTTCTGATAAGCATTAGCTTGCGAGGAAGATTACTTTTGATAAGTACATATTTATATCTGCTTGCAATTGAGTGCATTAGTATGACTCATGTTGTGAAAGCCTTGCTTAAACTTAAGTTATTCGAGATGCTGACCAGAGGCCATCATAGATTGTATTTGTCTAGGTATGTGCCTATTATGCTCAGTTTTTCTATCCGCAGTTTAGTCGAATTGTTCGTATTATTTCAGTGCTTAAGGCATATGGCTTTTGTAAGGTAGCTTAGTTTCTGTGTTTTGTCCGAAGAGTACTTTTGCCTTTGAAATTTATTATAGTATGACCATGCTATGTGTGTTTTACTATGCTTTCAAAGGGTAGACTCGAACAGGAACTGAAGATCTTTCCAAGATATAAGAAATATTGGAATTTGATAAAGAAAAAAGATTCGCAGATGTCTGAAGAAAAGTTAGCAAGGTAGAAAATTTCCTTTTTGGCAATTTTACGCTACGTTTTCCTTGTTTTGATTCATTTTCGCTGGATATCTCGTGCAGTGTCTTTGAAGTTGCTTTAGAAAGAGTAGGCAGCTTAAATGCTTTTTGGCACATGCAAGCAGGAGGAGTAGGGAAGCAAATTTTACGGACTTCTGAGAAAGAGCAAAAATCTGTTTTTTCATTACTTTTGGCCATGACAGATGTACCTTGACTGTGAAACAAAGCGATTGGCTGCCAGTAGCTTTGCAAGATCATTTGCATTGGCAGTTTAATTGTGAGAGTACTCTTAGGCTCCGAATAAACGGTGGTTCTTAATAAGCAAGGGGTTGGAAAAATCAGGGCCAGAGGCTTGGACTAACTGTACACCAGTGAGCAAAACTTACAAAAATCCCGATAAGCATCACTGCAAGCAAATACTTTTTGAATCTTGTCGCACATCACTCATTCATTTGGGTAACTCAACCATAGTGCCAATTGTTTGGCAGATTTCTCGTAGAAAATTGAAAGTTTAATAAGTGGAGGGGGGCTTGGTAAATTTTTCGAAAAAGAATAAGCGGGGGGACGCTTATTCGGGACCTACGAGTAGAAATTTTGAAAATGCAGCATGAATTTTAAAAAATTAATTTAAGTCGATTAAAAATGTCTAAATATCAATCATAGGTGCCAAATCCAGTTGGTAGATATGTTTTGTGTTGTGTTGAATTATGAAGGTATGTTTTTGAATCGTAGAGTCACACGAGAAAGGCAGTTTCTTTCAAAGTTAATACAACGGTTTTTCAAGGTTTTGAACTCAGTACCAGAGATAGGTAAGTTGCAATGTGATACTTATTTTGGTACAGAATAGGGGTGGACCACTCCTGGTACTGCATATGCATTTTTGGGTCGAATTGAACATTTATTTGTCTCTTGGAATGGCTTTTTACCTGCTACTTTGATTTAACAAAAACCTGGACAATTGAACATCTCGAAATCTTGTCAATTCATTCTTGTAGCAATTAGTTGATCTCCTGATGTGTTCCACATTATGCCATTTCTCACTTGCTAAATCATTAGTACTTATCAATGCTAGATTATCGTCCTGTTTCTGGATGCGCAACTAACTCTCGAGTATCCCTGGCCTATCGAGTATTATAGTTGAATGATAAATCATAGTACTTGTTTCCTTTTTTTTTAAAATTACCTAGTGCCATAATTATTTAAATTTGTACACTACTTCGTTCAATGAATTTTAAAGTTCAATTGGTGTGTAAATAGTTTCAAAGTCAGCAGCACTTTTGCCGGGTGTATTATGCTACACCTTCAGGGTAAAGAAATTGCTCCTTCTTGAAATGTGAATTGAATTCTTCTTAACATTCTTGCAAAATATTTTTCAATTATTCGAAGCAATATATTATCAGCTTTTTCGTAAAGAAAGTACACTTTTTACCACCAAAACACGCTTCTCGAACGAATTCTCGCTACATTCTTGGCAGGAATCCTTTGATGGTGATTCCTTTGTTAGCCAATCAAGATTTGATGCCTACGCTTCTCTCACAATGTTTTGGTAAAATGCCTTTTCACAGCTTACAGAGCTGCGCTGCTTGTTTCTTTGTGAGGACACCTCTGAATGCATGTGCCCTCTCCACTTTTTTGAGCACATGTTCATTGATTGCCACTTGGGGCTGGGCAACCACCATGACCACTGAAAAGTACGATGTGTAGTATAGTTCCTCATTTACGAAGCAAATTTTATCACAAGCACAAGTTTTGCAGCAACTTTCAAGGAAATTGTTGAATGTCGCGATGGCAGGGCCACGGAGGGCTGGGGGGACTTGTCCCAAGCTCTCTCCAGGATGTACTTTCTACTTCTTCCAACTTCGAGGAGAGAACGCTGGAGGTGGTGTGAGATCTTAACTCCTTTTGGATCTCACACCATTGCTCCAGTGGTGAATTATTGTGTGTGTGGGGGGGGGGGTGGGGATGAAAACCCCTTGAATATTGTCGATTATTGCTGCCTGTGCATTTATTACTAAATGTCATTCTCTCTGTGAATTATTAGTTTTGTGATTGCGTGAAAATTCTTCAAACATGAAATTGTTGAGGGGCAGGGTTTGTACGGTCAAGGAAAGGAAGGGTTAGGGCTCCTTTTCATTTTGGTCGGGGAATGTGAAGGAAAGTCAGGGAAACTCGTAGTGGTCAGGGGAAATGGTATTCTCATACTGTAGTTCAGGGAAAAGATTTCACTTTTGATCAACAAGGGGTTTTTTTAAAGTTTTTAAGTCTACGTTTAAAGCTTGATCTTTTCTTTTTGTTTGTCTTTTCATTTGCAATTTGATCAATCAAAGACAAATGTTGCTTGGTTTTGTCGTTGGCAGTCCTTAGTCAAAAGGATTATTAACACCGTGCCAGAAATAGCGACTGTCAGAAGTCAAAGGCCGAAGTTTGATCCTTCATGTCAAGAGCAAAATGTTGTTTCTCGAGAAAAATCAGGGGGAAAATATAGGTTTCCTTGAAAAAATCAGGAAAAGGCTGTACATTTTTTGCCAAAAGTCTCGGGAATGTTTGTCAGAAAGCCCATATAAACCCCGAGGGGTGACCACCCCCGCTCTCACTTCTTTCATTGTACCTCCTTGTAGTCCCCACCAATAGCTGTCTTCGCCTGCTCAGCACATGGATATGGAAGCAGCTCTGCACGTTATTTTCATGAAAACTTAAATTGGTGCCTAGTACACTTTCTTATATGAACAAGATTTCTAAGAACAATAAGGCTCATAGTCGCTGAAATTTAGGAATACACACTTTTTTATAAGAAAAACGTTTATAAGAAAATGAAGCTCAAAATACCAAAATCTTAAGAAAATCTTAAGAAAAATACAGGGTTCAATGCCCAAAATTAAGATTTTTTGTTGACCAAGCATCGATGTTAAGTCATTATTACATTGAAAATGTTAAAGATAGAATTCAAATTCGAGCACTCTTAGGTCCCGAATAAGCGAGGGGGGTCCTAATGAGCAGGGGGATTGGAAAATTCCTCAAGATGAAATAAGGGGGTAGGATGTTTTGGCTAACTGTGCAAAAACCAGCACAAACATAATAACCCCGAGTAACATCACTGCTAGCAAATAGTTTTCGAAAAGTTGCCACATATATCTCATTCATTATTTGGGTAATGCAACTAAAGTACCAACTTTTTTGCAGGTTTCTCGTAGAACAATTGAAAATCTGATCAGCGGGGTACCCTAATAAGGTTGGAGGGTTTTACAATTTTTCGAAAAAATTTGGTGGGGGAGAAGCTTATTCGAGACCTAAGAGTATACAAGCTTGGCAAAGAAAGTGTAACCCATTTTGGCAGTTTATTTCAGTAAAAGCTAAGAAAATCTTAAGAAAGTCTCAGGCAAAATTTCAGGAAAAGTTAGTAAAATGTAGGTTCAGGCAGAATGATGGTTTTCTCATGAAAAGCGTGTAGCTCAAGAATATTGAAAGGATCAAGCTTCAAGACGGAAGATTTTTGTGTATTGGAGTTATTATCACTGTTTTTAGATTAATTTTTGAACTATTGATGTAATATTTGTTATTCAGTTCCACTTTGCTTTGCTGTATTATGAAGTAAGACATCAATAGAGATTTGAATGTATTTCTTCGATTTTAAAGTGAACTTACGCCTATGGTACTTAAGTATAACTTGTGAATAATTTTAGGCTCAAAATAGAAACTTTTAGTAATATTGAAGGTTAGTGAACAGTTAGGTATTCTTTTTAGAAGAGGATGTACTTAAATTTTCTTACTTTTAGCGTTGAAATATTTGCATTTCAGTACGAAACATTTCTTAGTTGGTTTCTTATCTCGGTACCAAAAACAAGGGACATAGCTTCAATATATTTTTGGAGGATGTCAGAGGTTTTGCTCTGTGCACTTTTTTCTAGTAGTAATAGTAGTTGATCAAATGGTCCTGAGTCCAGTAAGTTGCCCTGCAAGAATACATTGTACTGCCGTTTTTGCCCTGCGAAATGGCAAATTTTCAAGCTTGGGAGAGGGGATGGCTCGCCTCCATACCTCCTTAAGGTTTGACCCTGCCAAAATTTATGGTATTGCTTGGAAGTCGAATGTTTCTGGGTATTTCTCTGGAGTATAGTAGGCTACTCTTTTATAAGAATGTGCAAATGCTCGCGGAGCCTTAAATATTTTTGGTTGTAAGCCTACGATTATTAAATTCTTACGTGTTTAAGGTGTATCTTAGTCTGAAAGTCAAAAAGAACATAGACAAATCACCGTTGATGTCTTACTTCATTACAAACCAAAATAAAACTGGAATAAAATAATAAATGCAAAGATTGTAAGTCTTTTTGAAACTTGAGTCATGTATTAGTCTTGAACCATTCATAAATTTTAGCGACTCTGAGCCTAAATGTTTTCTTATGCAGTAGATTTTTATGAAAGAAGTATTAGTTTCTTATAAGCAGTTTCTTATGAAATCACAAACGTTTATACAGACGCTTTACGAACCTCATTGTGGCTTTAAAATGCTTTGATCTGGCAATTACTAAATATTTTTGTAGGAGTGTGTGTTACTTGTCTATTTTCAATCAATAATGGTTTTTTCGATGAAATAGCAAGGGTTGTAAACGTAGTATTGAGAACGATCGTGTACACTAGATAAGGAATAAGTTATTTGAGGCAGTGCGGCATGCGACGAGGTGGCCGAGTGGTTAAGGCGATGGACTGCTAATCCATTGGGCTCTGCCCGCGTGGGTTCGAATCCCATCCTCGTCGTCGGTCCCATGGTGTAATGGTTAGCACTCTGGACTCTGAATCCAGCGATCCGAGTTCAAATCTCGGTGGGACCTGACTTTTTTTTGCTCCCGTTTTCACGCACGATTTATGCTTAATTTGTCAATTTGACTGTTAGGCTCTATTGCTGATTATTAACTATCTGCAGTAGCCAGAAAATTTCATTTTTCATATCACTGTTCGAATGGTTTTCTTTGAACTTTTTTTGTGAGAAGGTCATCCATTAAGAACGTACAAATTCTTGCAGAAAATTTAGTGCAATAGTTCTACTTTTCACCTTCTGATGAGTGCTTCCAAGCATACTCAAATACACAAAGAGTTTAAGACCTTAATATCGAGATTTAGTCTTGCACTACCCCTAATCATTCTTTATTTCAGCGATTTTGAGCTCCTGTCTCTTGCTATTCTGTTATAAGGTAACTTATGTTATGCACACAAATAGAGGCTGGCGTTGGTGGGTCTCATTTCAGAATTTTACTTAACAAAGAGGAGCTATCAGCTCGAGTGTGACAAACTGTTCCATTGGGGGATGGGAAGAGGGTAGAAATGGCAACTTTCCGTTACGTACGTTTTGAATGATACCAGAAACAGACTTTCTGCATTCAGTCTTAATGTTGCCTAGTCCAGCTTCAGATGTTTCTTAACAGTTTTGTAAATGGTGAAAGACTTGACACTATCCTTAACAATGCTAACCAGCCGTAGGTACATGTGATAAAAGAAATGCCAAGGTGCATTCATTGACGTAGCCAATGAGTTAAAGAAAGTGACCATCCCAATGACAAAAATTTGGCTTTGGAATAGCAAATACAACTGCACTTTTCTATCTAGAAATGGGCATTTTTCTAATATTAAAAGGGTGTTTTGAAAAACATTTTCCAGGGGGCTCTGCCCCCTGACCCCTGTCGCTCTTCAGTTCTTAGGCGTGCACTAAGCTCTATTTTCACCGTCTGGCGTGGAAACTAATGGAATATTTCGGCGTGTGTATATTCCTGAGTAGTTTGGTTGTGGAACTGGAGGGAATGAGATTTCTTTTTCTTTGGTTTGGGTTGGTGCCGCATTGACATAATTTTCGTCGCACCGCTAAAGTTCCCTCATGTACCTTCGGCGTGTAGTTTGCATGGACTGTACCCTAGAAGAAGTAGAATGCTCAAGTTTTGTGAATTATGTAGTGGACGTTGTATCTGTTTTGTTTCTAGTTTGATCAAAAATGTTCTTGTAGAAACAGTTTTTTTTCATATTAACATTTTGAAGCTCAGCTTGCCTGTGTAAAGATTTTTGATGATTTTCTGATGATTACGAAAGTAAATGATTTTTGATTTTTTAATTTGCCAAACATTTTTGGAACCGGTTATTGAGTGGTTCCTTACCATAAATGTATTGCATAGGAAAATTTTTTGAAGAAGCTAGTTTATGAGAAATTCGGTTTGCAGAACTCCAAACTTTAGGAAAAATTATAGAGCTATCTCACTCGAACACTAAAGTGCCTCCTACTTAAACTATGTTGAAGATCATTTCTAGAAACAGAGGGATAATCAAAACTGCCCATCTTCTTCTCTTGAAATTTTCCTTCTCCTATCCTTTTGTCACGTGTTGCGTTATTGAGATTTTGTGCTTAATAGTATATTTTGTGTTATTTTTGTTTAGGATCAATAAATAAAGACACCCAAAGTTACTGTGAAAGATTTGTTGAGCTTGCCATTGATCTCCTGGTAAATTTCTTGAAAGCATTTATTGTTCATTATTATTGTGCATGCTATTGTCCATTGTTTTGTTTCTATCTGAGTAAGTCCCAACAGGATACCTCTAGTGACTGTCGCAGTTGTGTTTGTACCTATGATGCAGGGTTGTGAAAAATGCTAGAGATTGTCGAGGATGTTCTCTAAATTAACTTTTCTTCAGTCAAATGATGTGCTCGCTAGACTCAAAGTACTTGTCTTCTATTTGTTCTCCATTCATCTTAAGTCCAGGGTCTGTGCGGGTTTTGGAAAGTTTTGGAAAGTTATAGAAATTGCTGATACAATTGTCCAGGACCTGGAAAGTTTTGGAAAAAAGAGATTTTTCAAAATGGAGAAGTTTCGGATTTTTCTTTGGGGAAATTCTAAAGTATCCTGAAATGGATATACTTATTGTTGTATGAGACACCTTATATGATCTGTTTGTTCATTTTACTCTTTGTAGCATGAGACATGAGCAACCAAAACATCGTAAAATGTAGCATTAAAAGCAATGTTTTTCTATTTTATGGGGCTTCAAAATCCAGACGATAATATATTTCATGGTTTTGGAAATTTGGTAATTTGTTTAAATTTAGCAATTTAAAGTTTTGGAAAAGTTGTAGGAATATTGTTAAAGGAGTTTGTACGAGCTCTGTAAGCCCTGTATCCATGCATTAAAAAATTGACCTATTAAATTTTCTATGTAAGTTGTGAATTATTCCTTTCGATGAAACTCCAACTTTTTTCTACTCTAGAGTTGATAATATTGTTTCTAGTGCAAGTTTCTCTAAAGTATAGCAGCGAACGTAGCTTTTATTCACACTAGTAATGTTTGCTTTCCTTTGCAGTCAGTACTTCCTACCAGGCGTTTTTTCAATGTTTTGATGGATGATCATCATTTGGTGGTATGTATGTAGGGTCTTTGAATTTTCCCCTTACTTTAGCTTTAATTCAATCTATGCAGCTGAGATCATCACGCGTAGACAGGCGATAACATAAAGATCGAAAGGCTTTCAACAGGCCTACCTTGCAAAGGGCTTAAGAAAAATCAGGGGGGCAGGAGTGTTGAATTTTGCTGAGTATTTAAAAAGTAGTCGAGTATTTTAGAAGTAGCCTCGTATTTGAAAGTTTGCAAGGAAATTCAGGCTCAAACATGAAAGTGGTTTTTGTATTTCTAAAATACGTGCTTTTAACCTTGGGACCACCGCTTGTGCTGAGAATTTGCCGACTAGATGGCACCTGATGGTACACTCGACCCCCTAGGCCCCAAATATCCCCTACTGATTCTCACTTCCTTTTCAACAACTTATGCCCCGTTCACACTGCTACTTTTTTGTGCAAAAACGTTGGTCTAAACCTCTGTTGTTGTGAAATCGTTCATACTACTCCGCACAAAAACGCACAAAAGCGGAGATTTACAGTAACGGCCTTCTAAGTGGATATCTACATAAACAGAGGTTCTTTCGAACGCGGTAGAAGGTTTTATTCAAACTCAATAGATAGTGTGAACGCACAAAAACGGATATTTGTCGCGACCATAGCATTTTTAAAGGATTAAAATTACAGAGACGGATACTTTTCGTCGTTGCTTTGAGCAGTGTGAACCTATAAAAACGGATATTTTTATTTGGATTTTTGCACAGAAACAGAGCAGTGTGAACGGTTGACAGACATTTACAAAACCGGACAAGTTCGTATTCGGAGCCGTGTGAACCCAGCCTTGAATATATATTCAAGAATTTTTCTTGTTGATTATTTTACCCTATGGCCAATCGCCCTGACCTATGAGCAAGTAGGAATGAAATATAATCATTTAATTTCTGCTACTTAGTAACAAATTTGAATAACAACGCAACTGCAGTTTTGATTAATATTTTTTACAAATTGACCTGAGAATACTTTCGTTACAGGTCAGATGTAGGCTATCAAATTTAGCTAAACGAGAAGAAGATGGTCACTTGTTCAATCAGGTAAACATATTAGGTCGCTTTTCATAGAAATGTGAGTTGTTTTGTTATACGAACGAATTCTCCTTCTCAGTTAGAGTTTTGTGCAGAACTTTATTAAGGTAATGCCATTTACCGGAGTTTTTATTGAATCTAATGGCTGTTTTTTGTATTGGAGAAAGAATTTTGCGAAATTAATGGATATAATTCATTCTTTTGTCAAATTTTCATTTTCATACTCAATTGTCGGACTACACAGATGAAGATAGTATATTTGATTTTATCCATCTTTGTATAGTGGAGCCTACATCTTCTCTTATTGCACAAAGACAGCCATGTTTTTGTCTGCATTATCAATATAAGTTATGTTTATACTTTATAGTACAATTTCTAAATTTAAAAACGTTTCTCACTACACGTTTGTTTGTAAGAAACATGTCTATATGAAACTCGAAGCTGAAAGAAACATTTAAGAAAAATGTAAGCCTGGATTTGACGAAGTATTATGAAACACCCAGGCTAATGCCAGAGAGTTTGTTTTCCTTAAAAAAAAACGTTTGCTTCGAGAAAAGACCCTTGGTCAAAAGGAAGCTATGAAAATTTTCAGTTAAACAGTTATCTGAGGTTCATACAGCTCACTTGAAAGGCTACTTTTAGATTCTTTTCAATCTCATTAGTTGCTTATTGTTCGTATGATGTGACGTAGTTTTTTGTGACATGTGCAATTTTACTTCACATTTTTGTCCTTGGGATTCCCCATTTCTAATTTAAACTTTCATTCGTAGCTTGTAGATGCTCTTCAGTTCTATTCAAGATTTGAGATTAATGACTATACAGGTAAGTGCCTTATTTCAAAACTGCAGTCTAACAATCGTATAGTGAAATATAACATTGGCCTTGCATTGCAGGGCTCAACTCGCGCAAGAACAACAAAGTTCACGGCCGAAAACTACTTTAGTACATTTTCGGTCGAAAGCTACTTCAGTACATTTACGGTCGAAAGCTACTTTAGTACATTTACGGTCGAAAGCTACTTTAGTACATTTACGGTTGAAAGCTACTTTAGTACATTTACGGCCATTGCATGGCTTTGCATATCTAGGCACCGTTTTGTCTCAAGACAGACAGCAAGTATTGAAACAGTGACATATCAATAAGAGCTTGCTCATTTCTTCTCTGGCTAAGTTTGATAACAGATTATCCGTACCCATTGTTGTAGGCTATAGAAGAATATGCTATATAGGCATTTTCATTGGCTTTATGTTGGTCATATTTCTTTACAGGAACTGCTCTTACTGACCATGAAATGTCACATTTGCATTGTGAGAAAATTACATCTTTACAAAGAGCAGCATTTAAGCATTTGAGAGATGATTTGTTAGACTTTTGTATGGGAAATGTAGCTAGTGTTGACAAAAGAGAAAGCTTGACAAAACTGTTTGGAGTCTTGAGGTATTTCCTTCTTTGTTAACTTTATATTAATGACTGCTTTTTCACTCTTGTTGCAGTGTTTTGTGATATTCCTTTAAATCACTTGGGTATTTAGTGTCTCAAGGGCCATAGTAGCGTACTCAATTTCGACCACCGTCCCCTTTACAGCATGTTATATTAGATCCCTTAGCTCTGTTAAATCCCTTAGCTTTAGGAAGTAGTTTAGCTGTAGGTAGAAGTCCGCAGTGAAATAAGCATAATAGGACTGTAACGAGTTGTTGTTTTTACCTCCTTGCTTTTGTTATAAGTTTAATTACTACAGTTCTGATTCTGTTCTTTCGCTGCCAATAGTTTGGATTTGATAGATAATCAGAGGTCCTGTTACCAAGATTATTTTAAATTTTTCAATACATTGCATAATATTCTATTCTTGTTTTGTTGGCCTGTATACATCCTATTACGTTTAGATGCACTTGTTTATTTATTTACTAACGTAAATGATGCATGAGGTCAATTTTATTTACCTGCAGTAAGAAAAAATTGCACTTGCTTGCGAATCATTTGAAGCTGGTGCCAAGTATTAAAGCTATCCCAGAAGGCGTTTCGTACGACAAGAAATTCCTGTTAGAACTTCTGGTATGCTACACTTCTTTCTTTCAATTGGATTTTTTGAGTTTTGATTTGCACATCTGGAAGAATTTAGTTTACACGTAGTTTAGAAAGTAGCCCATTAGCCATGAGGCTGGAGAAAAGGAGGTATGGGTTAGTTTGTAAAGATAGTAGGCGAGGACTTGTGAGAATAGGCCATAGTAGGCATGGGATTGTAAAAACAGGCCATCTAGCTGCTGGAAGTTTTCGCCCTAGCCTCCTTGAAAGGAGCAAAAGCAGGAAACTTAATACAAAAGGCCGTTTGTGATCATCTACATCAGTAAAGATTTCTTGGCTACTTTGGATTTTGAAGATATGAATGAGTCTGAGTTTTCTGATGTGAAGAAGTAATACATCCACAGCTTTATCTTAACTTTTTTTCTAATCAGATTTTACCTTGCAGAAAGAGTATCCAAACATGTTTTAGCTAGATTTGGTCATTGCATCTCTCAGAAATGATGTGTTCGAGGTGTTTAAAGCAGATTGTTTATTTTGCTATGCAAAAGTGTCAAAAATCGATGTCATTTATTTTTATGTTATAGATTTATATCTCCCTGACGAGTTTTTGTTGGTGGAGAGGCAGTTTGAGCAGGCTTTAGGATTAATTTTGATTGATGAATTACAGCTGGATTAGGATTCTGTATTTGACTGCTTGAGCAAATTGGGTGACTCTGTGGAAAGATCAAGCGTCATAGCTCTTTTTTCACTTTTTTAGATTTCCAGACATCAAAGAAGACAATCGCAAATAGAAATTCTGAATGAAACACCATTTTATCCAACAGAAGAGGCATGTATTGTGTATACTATTTGGAGTTTGCGTTATATGCACTCATGGAAGATGCCTTAAACTGTTTGCTCTTAGTTTCATACATAGGCTAGAATAATTTTCACTGAGAATCAGCGTTGACCTCAGTTTCGCAAAGAACACAAAGTGTAGTCATAGAGTATGAAATAGTTGTGAATTATAATTGTAAATTATTATAAATTATACTGTTCTTTTCTTTTTGTTGAAGATTTGAATTTACTTGTTTGTTTACAATTTCAAGTTTCTTTCTCACAAGAATATTTGATATTCCTTCTTTGCTATAGATATTGTGGGATGAAAACATTGTACCTTCAGAATACTATTCAGGAAATGGTATGCATCTCATCATTTCATGTAGCATTACATTGTTTGCTTTTTCCGTCATTGTAAATACATAATCTACTTTGCTATTTCTAAAAAATATTGGCCTAGTGGAATGGTAAAACTGCTGTTGTAGAAAACTCTGTTCCAGAATTTGTTGTTGGTTTTCCAACACTATTTTTGTGACAGACTTTCTTTCTCATAACATTCTAATGCTGGTTTTCGTTCCACGAGTTTGGAGATGGTCTTCAGTTTGTAGCTTGTTACTTTTTATGTTTCATTGTAGCATCATAACTTTGCTTTTCTGCTTCCTCGTTATTAAGATATATAGTTTCTTTCACTTCCCATCATTTACCCTCTTCTCACTCTCAGGAATTCCTTTCTTTCTGTAATATTGCTCTTTTTGATCATCTGCTTTTGTTTTCCTTAGAATGCCTGGCATTGCCGAAGCTGAACTTGCAGTTCCTTACTCTTCACGATTACCTTTTGAGAAACCACAATCTCTTCCAGTTGGAATCAACCTGTGAGTGTTTAAGTATTTCTTAGGAGCTGGCATCAACTCAACACAGTTTCAGTACTTTAACAATTACAGCAAAAGGCCTACTTATATCAAGTTTTGAGTTTGAATCACAGCCTAGCAACATCACATAGCATTTAGGGTGCAATAGCCAATCCATCATCAACTTATACAGTTTGTCATACTCGAAGTTTCTATGAGAGTTTTTTCGTTTTTTCCTTTTTATTCATCAACTATAAGTTCTTTTAGCAGTGGACATCGGATGTAAATTTGATAGACAAAGTGAAATGATATTCTCATGCACCTTAGGGCCTAATCATATGGGCTCGGTAAACCGGACTTGCCGGCTTTGCAGTGAAATGCTGTTAAAACGCAACTTGCTATCATATGACAAGCGGGCTAGCGTGGTAAACCGGGATCTCGCTTTCTTCAGCCGAGATCCCGGCTAAGCGGGCTGTGATTTCCTCATATGGTGGCTCCAGCCCGGTTTGTCGGGATAGGTTTCATGCTCTTTTCATTCATTTTCCCATCATGTGCGAATTCTTGAGACGTCATGTGACCAATGACCTGAAACGATCCTTGCTAAAACATTCAAAGGGTAGCGAGCTGATTCTGGCCTGGTTTACCGAGCCCATATGATTAGGCCCTAATTTGGTGCGTATTCATATTCAAGTTTTATACACAAAACCCTTCAGCATAATTACAGAAAAAAGAAAAAAACAATCTACGAACTAAGTTATATATAACGAAAAGTAGCTATTAAAATTGAACAATAAAAACAAAACCTATTTGGCGTGGAGCTGCTCTTCCAGGGGGTTGTGTTTAGTTACGTCTTGCTCTTCATAAACAATTTCAGTTGCCTTTTGAAAGTATTTATTGTTGGCAACTCACGTATGTCTCTAGGCGTATTATTCCATTCCTTAAGAGCTGGGAAATGAAAGCTTTTTTATAGCGTTCAGTCCTATGTTTAGGGATTTGGAGATGATGGCTATTTCTTGTATTGTAGGATGAAAATCTAGCCCTTGGTTTATACTTTTCTAGGAAGTTGTTTGGGCAAAGTTTGTGTATGATTTTATAGCTCATAACATTCCTATCAAAGCAAATTATATTTTCTACATTCATCCCAGGACATGACCAAGTATCTTTAATTTTGGTGTTCCTGGTTATTTTGAGAGCCCTTGTTTGTAGTCTCTGAAGGGCAGCCAGTTTTGTTCTCAACAAACTACTCCAAACAACATCACCATAGCGTAATTGACTTTCAACTAATGCATAATAGACAATGGAAAGTTGTGACAGAGGTAGTATATTTGTCAATCTCTTTAAGGCCCAAATCCCAGAGTTTTGTCCATTGTGCGGTTGAATTGTGCTTCCCACGAAAGGTTTTCATCAACAATCAATCCAAGGGACTTTGTTTGCGTTACTCTTTTTATGCTATAGTTATTGAGCACCAGGCTCTCAGGGAGGCTATGGTGTTTGGCTTTGAGTGGATGTCCTATGATCATAAATTCGGTTTTTTGAGGGTTCGGACTGAGTTTATTAATTCTCTTCCATTCAGAGAGATTTAGCATCTCCTGACTTGCATTATCTATCATTCTCTGTATGACATCAGATGCAATTGTTACATATATGTCATCTGCATAGATGCTAGTTCTTGAATATTGAAGGCTGTTTTCAAAGTCATTAAGGTAAATTATAAATAAAAGGGGCCCCAAGCAAGATCCCTGAGGTATACGACAATGTAATTATTTGTCTTGTAGATGAAATTCGAGAAGACATCACTGACATTATTAGCCGGCTAAAACCTTGGTAAGTGTTTAGAACCCTTTTTCTCGTCATGGTTTTCCTACTGAAGTTTATTAGAAACCCTCTTGGATGCAAACGATTTGTTTCCATTACATATGGTTTTAGCCATTTCTGTTTATTTTACCTTTTGTCTATTATCTGTTTATAGGAGAAATGAAGTTGGGAAGACAGAGTTTGGCGGATGGGCTAGAATGGCGCAGGTAGATTGATAATTAATTCCAGGTTTCTGCCTGTTTTTATCTGTTGCTTCCTGGGAGAAGATTTTATCTCAGATACTTCCTTCTTGATGGTTCGTTTCTGGTCGAAGAAATCTGGACATTGCATGTCTAGCAGGTAGATGACCTGGCTACAGATCTACATGGAGCGAGAAAGTAAAAGTGGTTATTGCATCAATAACATTCGTTAAGCAAAATGGCTTAGCAACTTTTGATGCCAAAATCTGAGATAAATTGTATGCTAAGATCATCAACTCTTTTGAACGGACTCGGTGCTTTAGTGAATGAATGAATGACTAAATGAATGAATGAATAAGCGAATTAATGTATGAGGGAATAAATGAATGTAGAAAGAGAGTAAATGAATGAACGAATGAGTAATTGAATGAATTGAGACTAATTTGCTTTGAGTATTTCAGTTTTGTTAGTTTGTGTTGATTGTGTGATGTTGCTGTGGAGACATCTTTCTACCTTTACGTTGAAGAGTATGTTACTTGGATGAGCGGATTTGCCAGAAAGCAGGAATAAATGGGAGTTTAACTACCTATGTTATCCAATGTGACACCTATCCATGTTGTATAGCAACAGATAGTTGTGCATTGTTATCGTCATTTATGGAATATCTAATGATAGACTCATTTCTAACTCGTTGCAGCCTATAACAGAATTCAACATAGTCCAGGTGAATATATTTTCGTCCATATTGCTGTTGATTATCAAAAGTTTGGTTTACTCTTTTGCTTCAGGAATAAGTTCATGTCTAAAGACCTCAACAAAATAGGACCTTGATTTGCTACCAAAGACTAGAGCATTTTATATGTCACATTATGAATTTGACCATCATTTCAATTGCTAAGATTACCAGTTTGTATCGAAACAAGATCATCATGATGAGTCCGTGAGTCTCATAGTAGGTCACATCTTCCTTAGGTTGGTAAGCCAAACATTAGCGAGACAAGGCCATCAGTAGTAAAAGCAGACATTAGTGTCATGCTTGGTATGCGAAACACAATCAGAACTGAATGGGAAGGTGAGAATTTGTTTTTAATAGTCTTGCCATCAGTGGTATTCTGTGTAGGTGCTTCGCCACAAATCCTTCTTATATTGTTCTCTAGAATAGCTATGGTGTAATGGTAAATATTCCAAGTCTATGAGTTGAACGTATTGACAAGTAGTTGGATAAGAAGTGAATTTTATAATACTCTGGCGCACTGTTTAGGGCAAAGAACTTACTTGGAAAAGCATTATTATGTTCCAATATATAGAAGACCATCAATTTTGTTCAGTTTCCATTTTTTGGAATTGTGTTATTTTTAATCATATAAATGATGAGTCCCTTGTGAAAAGAGCATTTTATAAATAGTTTCAAAATGTTTTACTTTCTGCAAAGGTAGCATATTTAATGTCTCTTTTACTTTCTCTTTCTTTTTTAATAATAAGCGCGGACAAACTCTCTGTTTATGGTACTCAATAAACCATCTACTTTCGGCATTCTCTACTAATATTTCACTTTTGACATTTTATTTTTGCATCATTTTTGATAGTTTTAAATAAGTTTTGAGAAGCTTTTTTCTAGCTATGACCTCATTATTCTTGAGGATGAACCAAAACCTATTCATAGTAACTCAGAGTTCATACTGAACCTGGAAAACCTAGAAAACTTGGAAAATAGGCCAGTTGTACGAAAAGTCAGGGAAACCCTGGAGTAGTCAGGGAAACTTCTGTAATAGTTATCCAAGTCAGGGAGATGTCAGGGAAAGCAAATTTTTTAGTCTACATGTCATTTTCATTGACTCATGCATGGCTATTCGCAAATTGGTTGTTCCGTTTTCTGTCAGTAAATGTAAACTTTATCACTTTTGCGTGGTGTTGTAGCATGTATTTTTGCATTACCTATCTATTAAGATTCATTTTCTTTCCCAATTTTTGTAAATATGTGAAATGGGAGTGGGTAAAAAAGTAGGTGTTTTAAACTATAAGCCAAGGAAAAGGCAGGGAATAGTCAGGAACTTTTGATTCGTGAATTGCGTATGAACCCTATAGCTACTCTTGTCGTATATAACAGTGGAATTTTTTGCTATAATTTTAGCAATGCGCAAACATGATGTTGGATTTTTGATTGGTATTGATGCAGTCAAGAGAACCCCAACGTCAAAATATGATAGAAAGTTGCCATTTAAGGAGCAGGTAAACTGTCAATTCATATAATCCATTGTATTTCGCCCGTTGTGTTAGGTATAGCGTTGTTATATATTGATTTTTCCGATATTGACTAGGTCATGGTGTCAAATACTACTGTAAATTGTACCGTAGGAAGCTCATTGCATTTTGTAGCGTGCTTTGAAAGGTATATTTTTGATAGGTTGCAGATTTGAGTCAGGAGAAATGAGACAATAGTCTGTTAACTAAGTGGCTTGAAGCTACGTAGGCCTATATCTAGTTTTTCTGTTTTTTGTTTATCCTATAGGATACAGTACATAATCAAGGCAGAAGCCAGAAAGTATTAGCTTGCGCAATTCAATTACGGCAATGCAACTCTGGCCCCATTCACACTATATCGGATTCATCTTGTAGCACATTCTTGACCAAATCCGATATCGAAACTTTACATTGTTCACACTACTCCGCTCCGCTTCATTCACATCACTAAGCCTTTTGGTTAGAGGAACTTTTCATGGCAACTGTCACTACTTGAAAATTGATTGACGCCCGAAAACAATCCTGGCTGCAGCTCAGAGAGAGCTTCCGGGGACGACGATGTATTGGATTTCTATGATTGGATTCATGCATTCACACTAGGTCAAAAGTGATCCGATATCGAAAGTATAATCCGATACATACCACTTTCACAGCGGAGTGATTTCAATCCGCAAAAGCGGTACTGAGCACATCGGATCCATCCGGTATAGTGTGGATGGAAGGCCTTTCTGATATAGGAAGTAATCCTACATGTGATGAATCCGGTATAGTGTGAATGGGACCTCTATCGTATTATTTTGAATTCTCGGAGCTTGTTGTTTTTCATAAGTGACCGTAGACTTCAACTAAAGGAATCTATTGTTTACTATTCTTTCGTGTGGTAAACATCTAAAATAAGCGGACTTTCGATTTTAGTACGGCGTTAAATTTATCAGAGGATGTGAAATTGAAGGATTGCTTGATGAAGAAGGAAATGTCATTGAGGAAGGTAATCGATTTTGGTTTTTAATTAATAAGATTTTGTTATGTGTTGGTTTTTGATCTATTAGTTAAATGATTTAATGATATCCAATAGTGATTTTTGTCATCCATTGTTTGTATTCTTTTATCGTTATAAATGATTTGATGGTGTTGGGTCAGTGCATTTGGAAATCTTTCCAGCCAGATATTGAACACATGCTAGAACGAAGATTACAATGAAAGCATTTTAGTGCTCAACCATGTGGCTCTAATGAATGGCAAGTTTATGCTGGTAGTCATCAACCGAATACCTGTGCTTTTGTTTCATGAGTTCTTTTTGATATGCACAAATGCAATAGTGAAAACTGCATTATTACTCTTGAAATTAGCAGTTCTAGAAATGGGAGCTGTGTTTGAAAGTAGCAGTTTTCATCGCGTGTAGCTATGGCATGTAAATGAATGCAAAAGTAGAAATGCTTAAAGAAGGATGCTACAATCATTCCCAAAAGTAGTTGGAACGCTACAGACACTAACTATGATCGGAGTAATATTTTTTCTTCACAGCTCTTTCACCTAAACAGCTCTTGGGTGCACCAAAAAATAGCCCTTTCCCCCCCAAAACAATGTTGTTTCTTGAAGGTAAAACACTGCTGCGGTGTATTTTGGAAAATTTGCAAGTGATTTGTCAGAAACCACGCAGTAACCAGAAATTGTACTGGGGGGGGGAGGGAGAGGCAGAGAAACGACAAAATGCTGAAATTTGGCAAAGTGTCCCAACTATGTTGGTAAGCATTGTATATTCCATCAGTGGTGGACACGTGAAAGCCAAGGTGCATGCCATGATTGGATTGTCATTAGTCTGTCATTACTCATTAGTCATAGTTATTTTATTTATAATTGTTTTATATCTTGTTTTGTCTTAATTTCTTGTAAGTGATTTTGTTTCTCATTACCATGTATTATATGTTCTGTGCATACCTGCTAATTAGGTCCAGAGGCGAAACCATTACCAAAAGGCGATATGCGTACTTATCGTGTCTGGCTTGACACAAACCAATACAAAATCGACGTAGAAGGAACAGCAAAAGGAGGAGAGGTGGGAATAGTCTCCTTTCTTGTTTTTTTCTGATTGAACGTTCTTGATATCAAATCCAAAGGCCTATCAAAGACCTCCAACTTTTTTTCATAGATGCAAAGGTAGAATTTTGTATTATTTCTAAGGAGGGTCTGATATAATGTGAGGAAGTGAAACCTAAAGATATTGGTATTCTCAAATGCCAAGTAAACGGGGGGTCCTAATGAACAGGGGGTTGGAAAATATTACGAAATTTACATAAACGGGGGAGTCGGAATTTGAGTAACGACTTTAGATGATCACACAAGGACGGAAAGAACAAAAACAGGTTGTCATAAAACATAAAACTAAAATATATACAAAAGCGTGCTATTTTGCCATGAAATTTGGGCGTAAATAGTACTAACAAAGAAAGGAAGCGAAATTACGAGTTTGTAAAAGTCAATTTCCTTAAAATTACTAAAAGGTGGAGTCCTAATAAGGTCCGGGGGGTAGAACAAATATAAGTTAATAAGCAGGGTGACGTTTATTCAGTACATGAGAGTAAATAATACTCTCCAACTCTTTGCAGTAGATTTTTAATTGTCTATCATGCTTCCACGAAGCATTTGAAACTTTTTCAGTGAATTGTGTATTCTCCTTGACTAAAATCTGTACTGCAGTGTAAAGGGTAACTTCACTAAAATGGAACTTATCTATCGTAATAAGGACTGAAACAAATCTTGAAATTTTTAATGATCTTATTGTAGCCAGTATAGAATTTCAAGCGCATACTGAATTCAACCTCTCCTTTCTGTAGGATGTGTACGATTCATTCAATATTTTTATGCGAAGGAAACCGAAAGAAAACAATTTCAAGGTGGGTGGTCAATCTCCAGGTAGTTTTCTTTTCAACAATGAGTAATAGATGGCTATCTAATAAGACAGGCCAAAGACTCCTAATTGTCCATTTCTCATTTTCAGACTTACTTTTCCTGACTTGCTTACATGCTGATTGCATGCCTACTAATATGTCTACTTGCATGCGACCCTCAAGTTATCTTACTTTCTTCCATGTTTGTAGTTTACATTAGCCAACTATATGGCTATTTGACACAGGTTTGTTAATTTTGATTCTTGGCGGCTAAAGACAAATTGAAGCTTGCTCTACTGCAGGCATATATTGTTTTATCCTATGAATAATAATGGAATGAATGAGCTTCTTGATTGCTAAGTCAGTTCTATTTGATTGTTTTAGGCCGTGCTTGAAACCATCCGGGACCTAATGAATACAGAGTGCCTTGTGCCCGACTGGATGCATGACGTTTTCCTTGGTTATGATGATCCCAGTGCAGCTAACTATAAAAGGTAGTGCTGCGCTTTGCTTTTCTCTTATCTCTTCTCGGAAGCAGGCACTGTTTATTTACACTGTTCTCAGTTCAATTGATTTCAGCTGTGTCTATGTTTTTACTACGTATGCTCAACACATTGCTACCAGCACGTTGTATCTAATACTGAAGCCAACTTATTTTTCATGTTATTTGACAGTATTGTCTCGTGCTAGAACCCTGTAATCAAACGATGTAATTTGTCTCTCACGATGCTCACATTACCACACTACCCATCTACTAACTCTGACGTTACTATTTAAATTTTTTCTGTATGCTTGTGATGCAGCTGGTAATGTTGCACTCCGTATTCACCAAAAGTTTTTTGAAAACAAATATGCATTTGGCTGACCTTTTGTGTAGCGTGTTTGTGGCCTTTTCTACTTTAATAATTTTAGCTTTCATGTTAATTTAAATGTTTATGCTATAATGCCATCCTTTTCATACTTTTACACTTATCTCAAACATATTTGATTTCCTTTCAATTCATTTTGCTGTTTGTGCCAGGTGAAAATACCAATTTGCACCACTCATTTTGTCACATCAGTGGTGCATATATTTTGGTGGTTCATAGCCCTCATATCTATAGCTAATTATATTTGCTTGTTGTTCTTTACGTATCTTTAAAATTACTTTTTTGGAAATGTTTATTATTCTTGCGTTGTAGACTGTCATCTCAGATTAACACTCTCGATTTTTGTGACACATTTCTCACATTTGAACATTTGAAGCAGTGCTTTCCTGATAGAAATGTCAAGGTAGGTAAACTGATATCAAAGTTAGACTGAAATTTATTCTTGTGACTATTCTTTATACAACTTATATATTATTGTCGTTTTACCATTCTCATCTAATTCTTTTCTTAATATTTGACTTCAATTGATATTTATTACTATCATTTATATATACATTTGCATGTCTGTTTTTCTCTTCCCCTCTTTTGAGCTGGCAGCATTGAGAAACCTTTCTATCTTTTCAAGTGTTCTACAGACGACACAAAGATGTTGGTACCTCCGTTTAGGTATAATTCATTTTGATAGTATTTCATCAAATTACTAGTTATTAATTTCCGTATTTTAAATAAAAAGCATTTTTAGATATTTCCTCTTGAGTGCCTAATAGACTTCTTACCGCTTATTTATCTTTCAAAATTTTCCACCCAGGAAATTTTGTTCCAATTTTTAGAGGAGATGCTTTGGCGTGAAATTAAAAACTGTCATTAAGAAATCACGCTGATCACATTGTTGTATTTCTTAGTATTGTTTCATTCTGTGAATTTGGCAATGTTACTTTACTATAAATTTGTGGCAAAAGTTATTGAATTTTCTTTTACATATTTGGTGATTTCCCAACCCCCTCCGTTTATTCCAACCTCCGCTTATTCGATTTTTGAGATTTTTCCAACCCTCATTTATTCCAATCCTCCCTTCTATTGGACACTTGTGAGTATTTGCTTCAGTGTTTTCAGATATTTGTGATCAGCATAGTACACCAGTTGAGTTATATGATTTTTGATTATCTTACTCTCCATAATCATGAATGTGGCCACTACTGATAAATAGTTTCTTGTACTTTGAGAAGGCAGTACTATACTTTGAAGATCTTTCCTTAAGTACAATGCTCTTTTGCACTTAATTGTAGGGGGGTAGTATTGCACTTTTTGGAATTTTTCACTCCTCATAGTATTTTATAATGACCCCCCATTTTAGCGAAATGTGGGCATCATCACTATCAGCAAAATTCTCATTTGATTTTCATCCCATTATTCATGATTCAACTCTCCATCAAACACTTCACAACCCTTGTCAGGTGGAACACTGTCTACCACTCCATCCAATTTCTGCTTATCACCATCTGATGGGATCATCAAGTCTGCTACTTCCTTCAGGGTTGTTGTGATTTTCCCGGTAGGTCATTTTATTACTACCCATCCACTTTGTGAAAATCCAGAAAGATATCCACCCCCTTGCTAATTACAACCCCCCTACAATTAAGCGTACAAAAGTAGCTACAAAGTACAAGGAAAATTCAATTTGCTATCAACCTTTTTATGTTTTGTAGGGTGACATTTTCGGAGACTGGCGATAGTGCAAAAAGGAAAGTAGAAGATGAGCAGCATGAATCAAAGGAAATTATTGTTGAGCCTTATGTTGTTCGCAATAGAGGCCCATATCCATACAACAGGCCAAAAAAGTAGGTCTTCATATGTCGAGTTATTTTATACTTGCTGCAATAACTTGAGTTTGTATCTTCTGCCGTGAGATATCTTTGATGTTTTCTACTACCAATAGGACAAAGAATTATAAATCAATGAAAATCGCCTATTGTTTACGAAGTTTATTTTCAGCATCAGATTTGAAATGAATTTTGCATATTTGGTACTTATAATAACTCATCCAGATGCATCATTTTTATGTGGTAGTACAACGGATCAGATTGTCTTTCTACCACCGTTATACCCATAAACTCAGGTATTGCCATTGAGGTCCAGTTGTTATGTAATTCTAATATAGACTTCATTGCCGCATTCAGTATTTGTACAAAACGTAGCTGGCAATGAACTTTCACAGGACTTTGTCATTATGTCGGTGTTATGGTTCTATTTAGAGGGGTCTTCCCAAAATCTGTTATTTTTAACTGCTAAGTCACTTACAAGTGGATGCCATGGAAATCTTATCTTCACCTATCTCCCCTCTTAGATGAATAAGTTATTTGTTCTCTAATTTCCATTAGGGCGAGGTGGCATAGTGGTTAGAGCGCATGCCTCCCGTTCGAGTCCGACTCCATGTCCTGACTGAATGCCCGCTCACTGCTCACTCAGCAGCGAGTGGGTACCTGGTGGCAACAATGGGGAGATAAAGGTGGCGAGGAAAGGAACTGGCCACCCTACCTCACATACCGTTGGCTTAGGATAAGTGTCTTCTCTAACAGGTACTCCCTTACTTACGAAAGTATATGGGACTACCTTGACCTTTTTTTTAATATCCATTTAAGTTCGCCGTTCAAATCCAGTGATTCTTAGCACCCTTCATTTGACGAGTTTTTGTTTTTATGCTAGTGTGTTCCATGTCCTAGTCCTAGCAACTCTGCTTATTTTTCTAAACTTGGCATAGTCACCATGATAAGTCTGCAAAGCACATGGTGCCTGCGTTAAGAGTTAGGCTTAGAATTTGGTGGTAATTAGGTTATACAAATGAGTGCAACTATAAAAGTTAGATATAGATTTCTGTCTTTACACTGAACTGTTTTCGTAACTTTACTTGTTTGTCTACTGTAATCATTTGAGACTTTACTCGCTCTAAGATTTCTCTTAGCTCATTTTAAGGATGAAACTGGTTCGACGAATCCTCTGTACACGTTCTAAGAATTAAATTTCTTGTTCTAAGACTTCTCTCTTCATGTTCAAAGAATTTACTTTCCTAGTTTCAAGGCCCATTGCAAATTCGAACAATTCTCCTTTCTTGTTCAAGGAACTCTGTGCCATTCACTGCAACGCAAATTGAGGCGATAAAGTCTGGTATGCAACCTGGCCTTACCATGGTAAGATATTTGGAACTGTATCCATTTTCCTGAATCGAACTGTACGTTGCGAAGTAGTTTTGCTTGGTGAAGAAACTTTTGTTAGGTGCAATATAAGAGGGAGGCTAAAGCTAGTAATAGAAGGGTCCCTGCTTATCTCAGAAAAGATATAGAATGATTTGCGAACGATTTTAATGGTTAATTTGGAAAGCAATAGAAATTATGATGTGCATTGCTTAGGGCCTCTTGTATGCCCATTGGTATAAAAATAAATAGCTTTGTTTACCAATAACGTTGGATGCGAGTAGCTTTTACGATGGGTGTATTTGTTTACGTAGAGGAGTAGTGTAGTGTTTAGAGACGTAATGGAAGCAATGGCTCAGTGCTTACTCACTGTTTACCAGGCAAAGTTTACGGGCGTCGTGACAGCACTGAAGAGAAAATGTGGCGAGGAACGGGAATGTAAATAGATGTGAAAATTGGTTGAAAATATACCAGGCTTTCAATCCTGCTTTTACTTTCTGTTTCACTGTTAAGTGTTTTTGCCTTGATCAGGTTGTTGGTCCTCCTGGTACGGGCAAGACAGACGTGGCTGTGCAGATTATCTCAAATATTTATCACAATTTTCCTGGTCAAAGGACATTGATTGTTACTCACTCAAATCAGGTATGAATATATTCATAGTTTGGTTCAATCCTTATTTTGTAATTGTATATAAATACATTGTGAGGAATGGTAGCCTCAGGTTTATCAAACAATCGAGGCTCTAGGTTTCTCTGTTGTTAAAGGTTTTGGATCTCTTACTTATTGAGGGTCACGTTCTGATTTGATGCTATTGTAGGCCTTTCAATAAGATGCGCACGATCGCTCGCGAGCGCGCTGGCAGGCGCCCAACACGTCCCACGAGCTCGATTTGTCGCGCACGCAAATCTATCAATTTCATCGATCGCTAGCAATGAAATTGATAGAATATACATTCAAGTATAATGGAAGCTCATAATTATGCCTTTCTTTAGACATTTTGCAGCCTTTATCAATATCTTCCATTAATTGACAAAAACTGTATCATCGTCATCATATCATATTTACCTACCATTTACCGTATCAGCTGTTACTTAATGATAGAGGAAACGAAGATCTTTAAGGCATTTACATCTAAAAATACATAAAAAGCAACTGGAAAAGCATGAATTTACTGCTGCTCCGAGGGATCGTGCTTCGGGATCTATGTTAATTTTGGTATTACCTCACTCGCTAACGTGATATTCTTGAGGCCCTAAATCAACATTTCGTTTCAGTTGGCCCAAACCTGGCTAAGACCAGGTGATGACTGTCTCCAGACTATCACATCAGAGCAGAAAGAAATTAATTTTAAGACAGCAGTATGCACATTGTAAGTGAAATCAAGAAACTAAAAATCGGAAAAGCAGCTGGATTTGATAACATACCCATAACAGTTGTTAGAGATGTGGGTGACCCTGTAGCACAACCGTTGGCAATGATATTCAATTCATCCTTAGAAAATGGTATATTCCCAGGCATTTGGAAACTTGCAAGATTAACTCCTATATTTAAATCAGGAGTAAAAAGGATTTAAACGACTACAGGCCCATCTCGGTCATTTCAGTTTTCTCCAGGATCTGGGAGTGCATAGTGCACGATCAGATATTCAACTTCATTCTTGAAAACAATGTTCTCACCAAGAATCAGTCAGCTTTTCGAAAACTACACTCTACGATAACATCCCTTATAGGCAATACCGACTATTGGTATGAAAATATTGATAGCAAAAAACTAAACCTGGCAATATTTCTTGACCTTAGGAAAGCATTCGACGCTGTAGATCACTAAATAATGATAAAAAAGTTATGGAAATACGGTATGAGAAGCAATACTGGGAGTTGGTTCCAGTCGTATCTAGATCAGAGGAAGCAATACTGTTCTGGAAATGGGCAGAGACCCATGGCCAATGGAGGAACCTGTGGTATACCTCAGGGTTCCTGCTTGGGGCCTCTACGTTTTATTATATATCTAGACGATTTTTAAAAATGCGTAAGATTTTCAAAGGCAAGTGTCTACGGCGATGGCACCACTGTAGCGATCACATCGAATAATGTCGTGAAAATTGAGCACAACAAGAATTGTTCAATCTCTCAGAATGGATGAGAATAAATAAGTTAAGTTCTAACCCAGCAAAAGCAGAATGCATGATCATAGGTCATTCTCGTAAATTGAATACACTAAATATATCAAATCTACTCACAATAAATGGAACAGATATCAAGCGTGTTACGATAAAAAAATCGCTTGGTGTAGTAGTTGACGAAAATCTATCGTAGGATGAGCAATACAAAACTTTAAAAGGTAAAATCTATGGAGGATTTTCATCATTAAAAAGTTAAAAAAATATTATTCCCCAAACAAAACTGTGTAGTGTCTACTATGCCATCGTCGAAAAACATTTACGCTATGCCAATGAAATTTGGGGTAGCCTTCCAAAAACTAAACTTGATGCCCTGACTAGGCCCGGACAATAATTGAAAACGCCAGCTTCAAAGGCAGCTGGTCATGTGACTGGCTGAGCTTTGAAACATCATCCGATTTGATTGATCACTCATGGCATACAAAATAATTAGCAAATTAAGTCCGGAAAATCTTTGGGGTAAATTTCAACTAAGATCTTCGCAATCAAAGTATGCAACAAAGCATTGTAAAGATCTACAAATTCCCAGGCTTAATACTAAACATGTGAAAAGGAGCTATCAATACTCTATTTTAAAAATTTGGAATACTATTCCAACTGTTATTAGGGAGCTCCCAACCATATCATCATATCATGTATATATCATATCATATCGTATTTCGTATCATATCATATATCATATCATAAATCATATCATATATCATATCATAAATCATATCATATATCATATCATATATCATATCATATCATATATCATATCATATCAATCATATCATATCATATCATCATATCCGAAAAATCAGCGCGCAAACGAACCTGCGAGTGCGATCAGCTGCGCACATCTGATTTACTCATTGAAGTATCTGCTATTGATACGTGGCGTATAACTTTTTTCAATGAGCCTGAATATGTAGATGTCTGATGAAATCATCCTCCATACTGAAGCTTATTCTTCTTTGTTTGAAGTAGATTGGTAGTTGCATTTTTTTGTGATGCAGAAAATGTTTTTCACCTTGGCATTATTGAATACAGGATACCGTATAGCTTATTACGTTATTCATATATCATTCACTAGCTGAAAAGTTTCGGACGAGAAGTTATTCGAGATTTTAGATCCTGCATTTAGTTCCAAATTTCCACAAACTTGTTGGTCACAGTCCTGAATTTCATGCTCTGAGAGGGTTGCCACCATATCAGGGAATTCAGGTAAAGTCAGGGAATTTTATGTTAAACCAGGGAAAATCAAGGAAAAGGAAAGGTTTTTCAAAACATCAGGGAAAGCCTGAGTAGTTTTAAGATTCATATTGTTTTATTTCAGGGCAATGACTTTCCTCATACTCAATCACACATCCATTTGAGTATGAAAATTGCCAAATTTTACCCTTTCGAATATCATTCGGTTCTATTCAGTCCTTTTGAAGCAATGCTCTGTTTTCGATGAAGCCAAAATTTGAATGGCCAAAAAAATACGGCTAGAGCTTTTCCAAAGCGCATATCTTTCCAAAGAATGATAAGATTTGTATTTAGAATTTGATGAATATCAAGTAAAATCAGGGGAAATTTAGTAAGATTTCACTGAAAATATAGTGGAAAATCAAGGAATTCTTTTCTAAAACTTTAGTGACAACCCTGTCTGATGAATTTGAATAAGCATTAAGAAAGATTGGAGTTATTTATCGTTATTTTGAAAAAGTGCCAGAATGTTTGTGGTATACAAAGTTCAATCATAAGCTCAATAATAGTTGCATAAAATTAAACACTGTTTTCTTCTCGTGTAAGTTTGCTGTGCATAATGAATTAGCAAGTAACTTCGTAAAACACGAGCAATTTGAATAAGCATTAAGAAAGATTGGAGTTATTTATCGTTAATATTTTCAGGCGTTGAATCAAATATTTGAGAAAATCATGGCACTCGATATAGATGAAAGGCACTTGCTACGTCTTGGCCATGGCGAAGAAATGTTGGAAACTGAAAAAGATTTCAGTAGGTGAGCAGCAATATTGTTGAGTAGTCTTGGACTTGTGTCAATGGTGTTCATACTTCGAATCAGTATCAGTATGTTTCCATGAACAGCTTTAGAAGGGAATACTAACTGACTATTATGAATGCTCTGTATCATGTCATGTGTCTCGAATGGTCACAGGACTGAGTATGCTTCATTTTAATTTGTGTCTATTAAAATTGTCGAGCATTTTTTGTCATTTTGCAGGTATGGAAGAGTAAATTATGTCCTTGCTAGACGTTTAGATTTACTGAAAGAAGTTCAGCGATTGCAAGTAAGTTGAATGAAAGCCCTTCGCACGTTTGTTTTTCTCTTTGTATGTCTCATGTTTACTCGGTTTGCAATCGTTATTTGAAGAAGTGTTGGAGCCGAAAAAGTACTTTGAAAATAAGTCCTATTTAGGCTCTATTGCTTAAGTCCTATATAAGTATATATATGACTAGTATTAATTTATAGTGCTTCAGTCCATACCCGGAGATACGTGCGATCGCACTTGCGCGTGTCTACGCACATGTAAAAGCTACAACACAAGCGAAAGGTCGGATACTGGATCTTTTGCATGGAACGTGCAGCTCTTAGTAATTCAGAGCAATCATTTGTGCACGGGCGAGAACATGTGCGATTTGACATTTGTGCACAATTTTCTTCAGTGTATGGACTGGAGCTGCTTGGGGTCCTATTGCAAAACGAAAAGATAGTGGTGTGATCAGAGATGTGCTATCAATTTTAGGAGAGTTTGGATGTTGCTGGTGATGTATCATACACTTGCGAAACAGCGGGACATTTCTATTTATATCAGGTATGTATTTTTGATATTCAAACAAGTGTATAGCATCTGGCTTAACTGTTTAGCCCCTATAAGTTGCTTAGGAGAAATTGAAATGTATTGAAATTTTCTTCTTCCTTGTTTTCTTTATTGGCTCTGACAGTTAGTTAAAATGTGCTATTATTGATTGGCGTCAGAACTTGACAGTGCACAAGGTAGATGTTTTAGTAGTAGTTCAGATTGGAATTCTTGACCCTCAGTCAGGTGTAGAGATGGTATTGCTTACTGCCTAATTGTAAAAACTGATAGAAAAGTAGGACAATCTTGGTATTTATGTCTTCCCGATAGTTCTATGATTTATTTTTTGTGCAAGATTTGTAATTGCATGGTGGTCATGAATTTTCAACATATATTAGATATTCCTTGGAGTTAAATTATTGTTAGATGAACTGTTGTTATCTTGATGTTTACCAATGTCACTTTTGTATAATTTTAAAAATAATAATCTGTAGTATGGAATGAGGTATCTACTAGTGGAATCCAAATTTCTTCTATGTTGTGAGATGTTATTGGAATTTTCAGAATAATTGTCTTGGCCAAAATTGAATCTCATCTCATTTCCATTTTCTGTATCATTTGAGGTCTTTTAGTTTATTTCATGCCGAGGACTAACAATTTATTTCATTTTCGAATTTTTGAGCTTCTTAAATTTAGCTAGAATAATAGGAGATATTTATCAATTCGAGTCCTTGCGTTGATTTTTTAAAATTATTTCAGAATTAACTGCTTCAATTAATTTTAGGTCATTTCTAGATGGGAACAGTATCAAAGTAAATTAAAGAAAAAGGTTGTCTTTCCGTTCTTTTAGTTTGAACTGTATTCTATATGTATATTTCAACAGGGATGTGCCCGGACACTTTCCTTTTGGGAGGGGTGTTTTGACCATTTGGTCAATTGCTATAACAAAAAAAATATCACGGAAAGCACTATGTTAAATGCAGGGGTGATTCTAGGGGGCTCAGGGGGCAGAGCCCCCCTTGTTAAAATTCCTGTTTATTTTGGGGGGCTCCCCTACATTTTTGCATTAATCTTGCCTTTGAAAGTGCATTGACCTTGTTTCTAATGTTTTGTAATGTATCGCTAGCTATGATGAAATTTCTCACTTCTACATGGTTATGGGGATCTTTCTAGATGTTGGCTATATTAAGTCACAATTATGCTAGAGTATCATGTCTCCATATTTAGAAATGTGGATGTGGCTACAAATAAGCCACACCCAATTTATGACATTGCACCTAGGGCCCCTTTGTTGAAATTTACCCCCTGACTAAATGGGATGGTAAGTCTCCTGCAGCAGGACCAACATTTGTAAGCCTACGCCCCCAATAAGCAAATCACATCATTATTTCAGAATGTGTATTTGATGGGAATGGAAGATATAACACTTTTATTCGAATAGAAGATACACACAAGTATGCCCCGATATTAGTAACTACAGCTTGTCTTGCTTTACCTTGAGTTTATTTGTTGAGTTTATTGTTTAGCAAGAGGTCTTTCACAATTCCAACGCATTGCTTTTGGGATAAGCAGATGGTAAAGTTTTATGTTAGCTGGAGGACTTTCACAGTTCCAACGCATTGATTTTGGGATAAGTAGAGGATAAATTTTTATGTTTATTTTCCCTTCACTTCAGGCAAAAGATTTGAATGCCATTAGAGAAGAGTTTCCCTTCACAAAATATTTTGCGAATGCACCGCAGGTAGAAACTGTTTTCCCATTTATTGACTTTGTTGTTTAATGCACATCTGAACTAAGAGATTTTTCTACCGCAATTGGTTTTGTTCAACTTGTAGACTTATACATTGGAGTGACGAGGTTTTCCTTGATTCAAATGGATTTTTAGAAATAATGAAAGTTTGGGTTCTTTTTGTAAAATCTCGTATTTTAGTCAATGTGAATGCTCACCCAAAACGAATGACTTAAAAACCAAAGCTTTTCAGCTGCAGGTTTTGTCATTTAATTTGTGTGATCGCACGCGCACGCGCCACACACGCGTAAGTCAATTTGCGCGCGCGATTTGTCACGCTCGCAAGTAGGTGTTCTTGAGCGTTTTCTTGTGGCTTCAAATTCCTATTTCGCTATTTTGAAAAGTAATGGCATTTAGGTTATCTTTATACTTTACACCCTGGCATGTTAACTACAATCATCACTTATTTCCGACTTTCAGCAGCAGCTTTTAGTCGGATTATGAAGAATTGCTCTTACGTCCCACTTTGATTCCATTTTCTTTAGACTTCGTGTTTTCCATGCCTCACGATCATGCTATCTATACCTTGTTGCTTTACATTTTATGCGTCACATTAATTGCTCTATACATCATCCTGTTTTCCTATTGAATCCTAGCCAATTTTCAAAGGAAGATCATACGAAGAAGATTTTGAAATTTCGGAGGTAATTTTTGTATATTTCATTCTCACTAGTCCCAGAAATTTACGGCAATTGAAAGTAAAAATCATATTAACGATATTTCTGTTTGCTTTGGCTTGACACTCAAGCTTAAATGCCCAGTACAATTATCTACTTTATATACTTTCTGATCGGGCACACTTAGCTTCAAGAGTGCTTTGAAAATAGGAAGAAAGAATGCCGTGGGAAATTGCATACCGTATTTCCTCGAAAGAGCGCCTGGGGAAATCATTTAAAAGTCATCCAGAGGAGGCGGTAATTCGAGTGGGTGCTCATTTATAAATCTGCTTCTTTGGGGGGGGGGCGCTCATTTCATTTCGTACCCATACATACAGACACAGTCTTTCCTAGTAGCTGTGAGTTGACATAAATGCAACATATGATGAAATAGGAAATACAAGGAAAAGAGAATCAGTCAAAAAACCGTATGAAAATGGAAAAGTTGCAAAGCAATATAAAGGAAAGGGTTACAAAACTATATAAATTTCGTCCCCTTCGTCGATATCAGTCAGCTTGCACTCTGGTGTAGCCTCTGCAATATCTTGTTCTAAAACCAACCTTTCACATGGATTCAAGTCCAGTTCACTCAAAATTGTGCCTGGTTTGTCTTGCTTTCATTCCCTTTGTTATCGTTGGCAAATCGTAATTAAAGGGTACGCTCATTGGAGGGGGCGCTGGTTTAAAAATATTTACTCTAGGGGAGGGGTACATTCGAGGGGATCGTTCTTTCGAAGAAATGCGGTATTTATTTACCTAATTTCTGCTTTTGATTTTCTCAGGGTTGCTTCCGACATTTAGAGAAGATATTTACCGAATTGGAGGTGAAATTTTCGTTTTTTATTTATCATCATCAATCATCAAAATCATGATCATCATTCTCAATCATCACAACCATCGTCATCATCATAAATCATCACCATCATGATCGTGCGCATCATCTTCTCCTTTTCTTGTTCCCATTTCGTCCCCAAAAGGGGCGTAGGACTGACCCTGGGGTCAGCTTTCGCTTGTTTAAAGAGGTGATTGAGTCGGCTGCACTCAATCCACTCTGTTACCCCCAAAAGTTACTAGGCAGAGCTGTAGCGTGAGCCATTGAGCCTGCTTTTCACTGAAAGGGCCTGGTTGTGCAGTTTGCCACAGGTCATGAACATCTGCTTTATTTCTGAATCTCTGCAACATAAATCACTATCAACTTAAGGGCAGTTGTCTCTGTGCCCGCTTGCCATCACGTGGAGGTGTCCAACAATAGGCTAACTCGTCAGCATCATCATCATTATCATCAGCATCATCTTCTTCTTCTTCTTCTTCCTCTTTTGTCGCTGTCAGGCATGAGGTTTGCAGTTCATTGTGTCACTGATCCGAGGCCATGCAGGCTCTCGATTTTTGGTGTCTTGCTAAATTTGTAGCTGTAACATTTGCTCCGCAATATGTGCACATCGTTCTCTTTGATATGTATTTTCTTGCAGTCTGTGTATTTGTCTGATCTGATCTCCCCCCTT
>WIPJ01067288.1:36812-67469 GCA_018155075.1 Cassiopea andromeda | reverse complement strand
AAAACAGGAAAGGTGTGTATGGGAGAATATAAGAAAAATCCTTAGTCAGGGTATATACAGAGATACTACAATGGTATGAAAAAGAGGTGGTTACGTAAAGAAATCTGAATGCGAGACTAAACATGACGAACAAGGAAATGAGGTTACTAGTCAGTAGAAAAGGAATGTTATGACGCAGAGAAGGTATGGTAGAATGAATGAGAAGGAACATAGCGTATCGTTACAGATAAGAAACAACCCAATGCAGTTCGGACGTGTTTCACTAAGGTCACCAGGCTCTCTGAGATCGTTGAAGTCACTCAGCGTGATCCAAACAATCTTAATGATTCTATGGAAACCATGCATAACTGAAACAATTTGCAGATTCTCACATAGAAAAGCTTCAGCTGTATTTGCCTATGGTATACCAAATTATTCTTCGCTTTCCGTAATGACTCGATGACTTAATAATGTATTCATAAATCAGCCTTCTTATCGAATTGGAATAAAAGAGCAATTTCGTAAGTGTGCAGTACTTTGCATGTGATAATACACGTAAGCCAACATTCTTTGCGTTGTCATAGAATTGTTTAACAAGCTGCTTCATTTTATCCAAATTTTTATTGCATTTCATACATTCAGTGTGCCATCTTGTTTGCGCCTGAGTATACAATTTGCTTTAGTCAGTCTCCTAAAATCTAACACTTATTGTTCCCATTGCATGACTGGAACAAACACCAGAAATAGCTCCTGTAAGCATCATACCCTATTTAAGACAACACTTCAGATCAATTGTCCACTTACAGAAGTCAAGTAGCTGAGGTAAATTGGCAGTTATGGCGACTCTAATATGGCTATTATTTGGCCTCTGTGCTACTGCCGTTTTGTCACAAGATCGAATCGAAGGTCTGCAATCTTGTTTTGTCGTTGTAGCATTAGTACGGTGACAATAGATTATTCTGGGAAGGACCAGGTGAATTTAGCGCTCCTTTGTAACAAACATCTTGCATTTCGCATTTCAGGCCTTTAGATATTCTGAAATTTTGATCTTTTGAAGTTGCTAGAAACGCTTATATTCCTACTCATTCTCAGAAAATTTGTTTGAATTTTCATTACAGGTTTCCACTTTTTTGCATATAAAATAACCCTGTATGAAATAACTGGGGATAAATATCCTGCATTATCGTTGAACTGCATCTGGCAAAAATGGAAAAATAAAGATCTAAGTGTTGATGAATAAAAACAGAAGATGATCGGAAGTCGAAAGGGTTTCAATAATTATAACGGCAAGCAGATGAACTTGCTATATAAATATTCATTTACATTTGTAGCCAGCGAATCTTTTCGTGTGCTAATTAATAACTCCTTAAAAGAGTCCCTGTGCGTAGCTATTTCCAAGTACATCATGCAAGGAAGGCTTTTGGGATATAGCTCCGTCGTCAGAACATCCCCCCCCCAGCCAAAAGATCATGAGCTCACAAGTGCCTAACAGAATGGGGTTATCAGTAGCGAGGGGGAATCGACAAATTTCGATAGCTAAGTAGCACAGACGTCGGAAAATTTTGAAATTCAAAGTAGATGTATAATAAAGAAGAAGATGGATGTTAACACGTGTATAGAATTAAAGTATTTATGCATGTACCAGCTTATGTATAGTGGTGAATTCATTGCACACTATACGATTTGCTTTACTTATAGGTGTATACGTTGCACTAACGTTTTTATCAAAATTAGCTTTATAGAATATATCTTTTTAACCAACTTTAGATAATGTTATGATTATGATAATAATGATGATAACGATATTGATTATGATGATGATGTTGATGATGGTGATGATACTGATGATGATGATGATGATGATGATAATGATGATGATAAAGATGATGATGATAAAGATGATGATGATGATAAAGATGATGATGATGTTGTAAACTGGAAAAATAATGTTTGCAACGCCATGCAAACAAACGAGCAAACAAAACTCCTGACGTGTACGCTGGTTATCTGTCCTTGTCGAGCCCAGAGTAGAAAAAAAGATGTGCACACTTAGATATCATAACTATTCTTTTCTTGATCTTTCATTCTTTAGTAACTTGCTACTTTTCTCGGCCATGGTTCGGCGAGGTGACTTTACGTCCCTGTCATTGAACCTGAAGAACTCTCTCTCTCTCTCTCTCTGTTCTCCTTCTTTTTTCTCTCTCTCTCTAAAAGCTACATAGTTTTATAGCTCTACAGCAACAATAGGCTTATTTCACAATCGCGACTAATTACCGATACTCAATTGAACTTGCACTAATTACCAACATTGATGTCCTTTAACAAAAGTAATGACTTGGTCCTTTATGCCATACGATGAATAATGATCAATTTACATAGGCGTCTACATTACCTGTTAACTACCGTGATTCTTTAGGCTAATTACTCCTGGAGCCTCCGACGTAACTAATAAACAATACAACACAATAGGCACTCCTCAACAACGTACCTCTAGCGATGAGAGTCCTAATACAACAACAAAATGCTACGTCCTAATGTAAAGATATAAGTACTTTTTCAAGCTACTAATACCAAACCTAATCGTCCGACAATAGCTAAATCTAAATACAATCATAAATCCTATATACCGAAAATCTAAACCTCAAAATAACAGTATTTCAAATGATATCTATTTACCAGTTGACGTTGCTATGACAATGTTAGATAGTTCCATACACCTTCACAATTGATTCTCTTACACTTTCAAATTACCAGTATTACAATGTTGCTGATGATGATGATGATGATGATGATGATGATGTTGCCGATGATGATGATGATGATGATGATTATGATGATGATGATGATGATGATGCTGGTGATGATGATGATTACTATGATGGTGTTGATGATGATGATGATGATTATGATAGTGTTGATGGTGATGATGATGATAATGATAATGATAGTGTTGATGATATATGATAATGATGATGATGATTATTATTATTATGATTATGATTATGATGATGATGATGATGATGATGATGATGATGATGATGATGATGATGATGATGATGATGATGATGATGATGATGATGATGATGATGATTATGATGATTACGACGATGTTGATTATGACGATGTTGATTATGATGATGATGATGACGATGCTTACTGTACCAGCACATTTGGACCAGAAGAGTAATTAGCAAATGGAACAGTCTAAATAAGCTTTGGGGGTAGCAAGAATCCAAAAAAGATCTTCCCCGCCCTTCTATTAGGGACCCAAGTATGGCAATCTTAATGTATGCTATGCGTCTATGAGCCCAGTGGAGATATGGCGCACTACCAGATTCTTTATTATTATTCTTTATTATTATTAATATTATTATTTACCTCACTTTAACTATATAGCAATTAAAATGGCCACCATCATCATACGCACTACGTATTGCATTTGTTTTGCATGAGAAACAAATCATGGACTGACCCAGAACGCCTCTCTTACTGAAACAACATTGTATAAACTATAGCTCTTTTCCAATATTATCTTTTTTACTGTTATCATTATTATTACTTTTGTTATTATGATTATTATTATTTTTGTTTTGATAAGCAACACACAGATATCACAGTGTGAAAGCTATCTACAATCGTTATCCGATCAACCTATTCTATATTCTGTATGCTCAACAAGCCCTTGACTAACCCTGACCTACTAATATACTAACTGCTTGCAGAAAACTTTTATACTAAAATTTATATTCTTTGTACTCTATTTTTCCTATACTGTAAATTTTTCTTTTTTTTCCATACCAAGTCTGTCAAATGCAAGTTACGTAATCATAGCGAGATTTGTATTTGCATTCTTAAATATTACATCATTATCGGAAGTTTTAAAAAAATTGTAAGCCAGCCAAGTACAGATTGCCTTTTTAGTGAGGTCTGCACTTGTAGCATTTAGCGAGATATTATACATAAAGTTTGAAAAAGATATTATTAGTTCTAATAACCTGTAAACCATATATCACTACCCTCTGCCAGAATAGCTATTCGTAATATGATAACAACAGAACTAGCTTCCTTTTGGACAATTTCTGGCAGCACTCCTGAATATGGCTACGATAAGAGTATGTTATGTTTTAATTAGTTAGTTTTAAAAACTGATGCTCAAATTTGAATTAAGTGGCTTTCCAATGCTAGATTCACCCACTTTTCACTGCATGTATGAAAACACGATATATTATATTGCATTTCTAGGGACAGTCTCAACTAATCCATCAACTACAGTTCCACGTAAGAATTTTGTATAATTCCTCATATCTTAGCTGAAATAAAGAAGATTGCTATTCATTTCACCACAGAGCAGCAATAATGTGCAGTATATTGTAGGAGAATGATTATAGCTGACTTAGCAAAGCATCTATATGTTAAAATACCAGTTACTGAATACTTCATTATTGAGCGATATTTCGATGCTATTGACTCTCCGACATTTTATACATCAATTCTATAAGGTGTCATTCTCCGCCGTTTTTGATACCCTAACTATAAGCAATAGAGCCCAGACTCGATTTCTCTATGCAAACATTGATGCAATTGTTTTGATAATTAGATCTTTTATGTTGTAGTAGAAACAAGAGATATCTCTGTCTATAATCTACTGTACAACATTATACTACAAAAAGTTGATTAGATCAAGGTTCCCTCCCTTCTCTCTTCTATAAAGTATCATGGACGAATTCTCTTCAGTAGCCTTATAACAGGACCTAAACTACGGTAAGTGGACAAAAAAAGCTACTTACCAACTTTGGGATGGAAGAGATATGCTGTTGAGAACTGCTAGAGCCACACCCATCTCTACAAGGAGATGAAACTTTACAACTTTTTGAGGAAATAGAGTAAGTATAAATGTCAAACTTATGCCAAGCTCTGGATCTCAATCAACGTTAAGGAAGAAGCAAATGCTACTTTGAAAACAACTTTTGCATCACCAATCTATACTTTAAAGCCCACTTTTAAAATTTTCAAGCCCAGTTTTTAAATTTTCAAACCCGCGTTTTGTGGAATAGCAGAGCGCTCTTTTTCAGGTCCTACTTTAAAGTAACTAAAATGTGGAATTTATTGAGTATAAATCATTCTCCTATTCAGCATGTGCTGATCACTCCAAATTCATCAGAAGTTGTAAAATATGGAAATCAAGAGGATATTGTACAAGCAGTCGAAACAAGAGTTTCATGGAGAAATATTGTAGACGATCCTGTGGAGTATGTGGAGGTAACGTCCTTTTATATTTCGAAAAAGGCCACAGTTGCACAGTGCTAATATATATCGGAGCGATATTGTATTCATACAATATCAGTTGCAATAAAACCTCTTATCCCGTACACAACGCTCCGGCAATCGTTGTGAATATCACTCCGTTCTGGCGGTGATATGAAAACCAAAGTTCTCCAAATTAGTGCGTCGCGTAACCCCTCACAACGGATTGACAGTAATTTCCTTCCATCAATGCAATGACGACCTAACGATAGTAACGACAAAAAACCACTACTTTCCGACAGCATGCCAGTGTAGTGCAACTGGAGCCTAAACTTCATCTTCTAAATACCTTTTTGAAAACATCAGGAGAGCAATTTGGAAAGCTTGCTTAATCGACGATAAAATCAATGATTTTCCATTTTCTGATAACTCTGTAAATTGTTTTAATCGATGATCAAGCAAGAAGATGTACTTGGGCTGGACAATGAAGTCTTAATTAAAAGTTTGGTATTCCAAGGTTTTCTAATTCTCTTACGGTGTAGATGAACTGCAATGTATATAATCATTCTATAACTGTTATCTCCAGGAAGAAATGTTACGACTAAGAAATAGTTTTAAATCAAAGTCATACAGATTAATGTTTTTTGCATCTAGTAGTCATGGAGATAATCTTAATGCTCAAAATCACTATTATATGTTTGTAGCCATACTAGGATAAATTAACTATTCAATAGCAAAAATACGTCAGTACATATTTCAGTTGACCATTGGCTCTCTTAAAATTATCTAAATTGTCATTTAGAATGTGTTGATGTGTCTAGAAGTTGTCCAACATGGAAGTCAAGAGGACATTGTGAAAAAACCAGTCGTTACTACAAATACATGGAAATAAACTGCAAAAAAACTTGTGGAAAATGTAGAGGTAGTAGCATTCATTATAATTATATTTTCCATGTAGAATCATTTCTTTATATTCTATATTTGAATATTTTGCTTGAGTTTCAAAGCTTTTTAGTTCACCATGACGATAAAATAGGTGGATTGGTGGTTCTTGTTTCAAGTCTGTGGCGTCTCCATAAAGCATTTTTCTATTGAGAAGTTCTGTGCAACGAAGAATCTCCGACACTCAGCACAGAGCCCAAATTAATAAGGTTAAAGAACGAAGCCAATTGTTTCAGGTTTTGTTTTTCATCCCATCCTACTTTGTAGTGTAGTGGGATATTTAGATGAGGCATGTAATGTTTAGGAAATGTCAGTACTGTAGTCCTAAATTCAAATGTTTATATTATGTATAGTTGTCATTCGGCCACTCCATGGTTTTGCTTAAAGTCGAAAAATGTGCATCTTTGATGTTTTGGGATGCGATATTCTAGAAATCTATTTTAGACTTATAAGTGTTTTTTCCACCCTATAAAAATATTTAAAAAACTGATGTATTCACAATTGTTGCCTGTCACCAGGCCAAAGCTATCAAACCTGTTGTGTGGATTTAGGGAAGGATATAGTACACAACATGCTCTCCTAAGACTAGCGGAGACGTGCAAAGAATGCTTAGAAAGTAACGGTGTAATAGGAATGGTGCTAACTGACTTGTCAAAGGCATATGATAGCTTTCCTTATGATCTCCTCGTGGCAAAACTCCACACATATGGTTCTGGTCTATCTAGTCTAAAAATGATATATAGCTACTTAACATCAAGAAAACAACGTGTTAAGATAAACTAAACATATAGCAGCTGGCTTGATGCTAAATCAGGAGTGCCACAAAGAGCTGTATTGGGTCCTCTACTTTTCAATATTTTTATTAATGATATCTTCTATGCAATAAAGGCTTTTGAGATTTGCAATTTTGCTGATGACAACACGATTTATGCACTATCTCATAATGCTGAGTCAATGATCGCAAAAGTAGAAACTGAGATTTAAAAAAAAACTTAACAATACCTATCCATCCTTCATGCAGGAGTATTTTATAAGAAGAGACGTCAAATATGACCTCAGTACTAGAGATTTAATGCAAATTCCTGCTGCAAAGAGCATTACATTTGCTATTAATTCTATAAAATTTTGAGGTAGCCTATTGTGGAACAACATACCTGATTTAATTACAAGAGCGTCATCAGCTGCTATATTCAAAAAGAACTTTAGAAATTGGAATGGAGAGGAATGTAAAAGTAAAATGTGTAGATAATGCTTCTTAGTTTTATACTTTGTAATTTATAGTAGTTTTCGTTTTGTCTTTTAATTGTAAATAGCTGGTCTGAATTAGCTCGCATTTTGAAATGTAGAACTAGGAAAAAGCACCAAATTAAAATAAAGAGATTATTACTAATGTTATTTTTATTATTTATCCAACACACAAAGCAACAAAATATCGTCAATTTGGGCTTTTCCTTGATTACTGTAAAAATCTTAATCCAGTTCACTGGTTTTAGTTCGCAGAGGACGCAGCTGTTATTAGTGGTCAAGATTGAAAATCAACACTTGCTCAATCGCTTTACCATTTGGTGCAAGTGGGCACAAATGGTCATTTGAGTTGACAAATATGTCACTTTTGGACTTAAAAAGTCAGCAACAAGAGTAATCCAGTACCTACCCAAACTCTTAGTAAATAGTGAATTAGTTTTGTGCGTTCGTCTTGGTGATTCCTTTTGTTATCTTGTTAGATATTTTGATTTCGAAATGTCAAATACAGTTCATAAGCAAGAACGTTCTCAAAATGGTTGGCGATATCATGAACAAGATAGATTTCCTACCTTTACATCCGAGAAATAAATGCCGGCTGTACAATCGCTATCTCTTGTCTAAGATATCGTGACATCTTACCGTTGCAGACTTTAGAAAAAACATGGGTATCTGAAAACCTTAATAATCTTGTCAATAAATACTTTCGTTCATGGCTAGACCCTCCCACATCAGGTACATTAAGCAATGTTTTCCTTCTTTGAAATGTGACCTAAGCATACAGCCTCCATCAATTAAACATGGACAGTGTCAAACAATTCTTCGCACTGCATGAAAATCTTCACACAATGAAGCCATAAATACACTTTGGAAGTATACAGCCATCTCCACTAACATTCGGTATGACCAGTGCAAGTCCTCTAAGGAGAGTTATGAAGTGTTTCACTTACAACAGGAAACCAAGCTGAAAGATAAATTTTTTCCACAATGATCTTTTTTCCGTAATATGATTGAGCTTTCATTTTCTAGTTTAAATTCAATTTGGTCTTCTCCACAAAGTAAACTACCAAAACATATTTTCAATTTTTCTGTCAAATACACAAATAACACTTTCCCAACACAGGTCAATCTCCGCATATGGGGGCTTATCATCTTCATCTGACTATTCTTTCTGCCTGGTGCAAGAATCTCTTCTACATGTCATTTCTGGTTGCAAAGTTTATCTTTAACAGGACCGATATACTTGGCGACACGATTCCATCCTCTATTTATAGCCAAATCCTTTCAACCGTTACTACACGCAGAAATTTTTGCCGACATCCCTAGTTATATCAGCTCTTCTGTTGTCACTGGAGACGATCTGAGGCCTGATCTACTAATTTTACTTTCGGACGAGTGGCTGTACATTTTAGAACTGACCGCGGGTTTTGAATCTAACCTTAGGGCCCTTGTCGACAGAAAGGCACAAAAGTAAAGGGATTTGGTACTGAAACAATCTAATAAATATACAAGCGTCAAGTTTATAAACCTGTCGATGAGTACGTTAGATATATTTGATAAGTGTGCATCTGACTTCCTTGACATGCTGACAGATTTACAGTTTGATGCTGCTACCAAGAATTACATATTAAGAAAGATAACTACCATCACAATTAGAACATCTTGCTACATCTCTGCAGACGAAACAAAGAGTGGCTAAATCTTGAACTCCTATCTTATTAAATCACATTAGAACTTTTTTCTCCTCTTATTGCTTTAATGTAATCATATTCAAACCATGTAGTCAATTGTAAACTATACCTATTGTGTAGTGAGGTTTACAACTGTATGTAGGATATTCTTAATTACCGTATTTCCTCGAAAATAAGCTGCGGCTTATTTTTTTTTCTGAAATGAACTTTTTCGGCCTATTTTTGAATCGGTTTATTTTCGAGGTGTTTTCGGAAGAGACATGAAAAAACATGATAAGAATAATAACACTAAGTTTTTAAAATGTTCGTAAAATATTCCACAAACAGAAATCGTCAGTTTTGTAGCACAATGCCAATGTCCTCTTCTGAAATATCTAACAAATCGTCAATTACAATTTCGTTCCGTTTTCCTCCCATACATCATCGTCAATGTCAAAGCAGACGCTGCCTTGCGACCCCTCTTTTCTTTTTTATTTTTCGTAATCTATTTTATCTGGGCTTCTAATGTTTTTTTCGTCGATTCCGAAATTTCTTGCTGCTGCACTGTTTGAACAGCCTTTCTCCTTGATATACTTAATATTTCTGCTTTAAATTTCGTAGAGAATGACTTTCTCGTAAGAGCCATTTTTACAAACAGTAATTTTCACAAAAATGCATCACAAAAAGCAATCAAAGCCAATACAAATCGAATCATTTGCATTGCAATGACTTCACTGCGTCTCGGCTTATTTTTGAGGTCGGCCTATTTTTGTGGTATCTACTAAGATATCTCGGCCTATTTTCGAATCGGCTTATTTTCGAAGGTCGGCCTATTTTCGAGGAAATACGGTATAAAGTTGCCATTAGAAGCGCACACCTTGTAGAAGGATGTTAGTATGGGACCGTTTTCAACAAACGACTGACAATTATGTATGACTGACTAATTTTAAATGTCGCTTTACATTGGGGTTGTTGTGCATTGGGAGGGGGTGTTTGTTCTAAGCGTGACACAACACAAGGGGGCACAAGCAAAGCATGCCAATCGTTTAGATAAAAAATGACGTGCAAGTTGCCTCTTCTATCTCCACCGTCGTGTAGATGGATTTTTTGTCTAATCATACTATTGTTATCATCTTCCAGGAGGGAAAGTTACAACTAAGATACCAAATAAACCAACAACCCAACCATCAACCCTACCGTCAACTGAACCACCAACCCGACCACCAACAACACCAGGTACATATAACAAACTAATGCCTCAATATTCCAGCTGTTCTAGAACAACATTGCAATTGTAAAAAGTCACCTAACACCCCTTAAATTAAAGTTATATTAATTGATAATTAAAATGCCTATCATTAGGCGAAAAAGAACATAGTTAAAATGTGATATTTAACATGATGACAGATAACATTTGATATAATACTTTAATATTGATTATAATTTATTCTCCAATTCAGGATGTGCTGATCACTCCAAATTCATCAGAAGTTGTACAATATGGAAATCAAGAGGATACTGTACAAACAGTCGAAACAAGAGTTTCATGGAGAAATATTGTAGACGATCCTGTGGAGTATGTGGAGGTAACGTCCTTTTTGTATTTCGACAAAGGCCATGGTTGCACAGTACCAGTATGTATCGGAGCGATATGGTATTCACATAATACCAGTTGCAATAAATGCTCTCAAGCAGTATACAATGCTCCGGCAATCGTTGTGAATATCACTCCGCTCTTGCTGTGATATGGAAGCCAAAATTCTCCAAATTGATGTGTTGTGCTGTAGCGTAACCCCTAACGACAAAGTGAAAATAATAAGATTCCATCAGTGTAATCACTACCTTAAGAAATAGTGACGATATGAAAGCCACTGCTTTCCGACAGCGTGCCAGTGTAGTGCAACTGGATCCTAAACTTCGTCTTCTAGATACCTATTTGAAAGCATCCGGAGAGCAATTTGGAAAGCTTGCTTAATCGAAGATAAAATCAATGATTTTCATCTTTTGATAACGCTGTAAATTGCTTTAATTGATGATCAAGCACGAAGATGTACCTGTGCTGGACAATGAAATCCTAGTTAAAAGTTTGATATTCAAAGTTTTTCTAATTCCTTTACTGTGTTGATGAACTGCATTGTATAATCATACTATAACTGTTATCTCCAGGATGAAATGTTACGACTAAGAAATAATTCTAAAGGAGAACTGCAAAGCCAAAGCTATTTTTTGATATATGAAAGATAGTATGTTGAAATTTATGCAACACTTGAAATTTTCGAAAAATTCTGTCCTGTTATGAAGTTATAAGTGTTTAAATACCAAAAACGAGAATTTTTTCCGATGACTTGTGAGCGTTCCGAGTACTTTGCGAAAGGCCATGATGTCATTGATACCACATTTTTCGTTTCCGCTTGTGGAATACAGTAGTAAAGCCTTGATCGATTTTGAAAAGTTCCTATTCGCTTCTCTTTTCCATGGTATAATAAATCACAATGGATTCTGAATAGTTGCAAAATTATCATGCTAACATGGAACCAAATCGTGTTAACAAACCATACATGATGGAGCCTGTTGTCAGGGGCGGTGCTACGGGGGTGTGGGGGTGCGGTGGTGCGACACCCCCCCACGGACTGAAAGTCATGAATTTACTCAGCAGATTTGAGATTTTCAGCAGTCTACTCGGCAGGGAAACATCTGTCCCACCATGTATTTTGTGTGACCAAACTCAAGGCCACAGTTGCTAGAGAAAGACGCTGTATTTGCTTAGGTTGCAAGGGAGAGGTCAATTTACGCTATTTATGAGGTGTATCAATCTCTGTAAATGGACGTGCAGGTGCACTTAGAAAATACTCTGGTGCACTACTTTTCCTTTTCGACACACAGGCACACGTTGGCAGTTTCTTTACAAATTGATGACGGAATAGCATTATGCAGCTAGAAGCTAGTAACCAGGAGGCTTGGCGCAGAGCCTTCTTGGCTCAGTACATCACTCTTGCATTTGTCTGAGTAGACTCTCTCACGATAAGATTTAACTTACAGATCAAACTTTTAAGTTTTTCAAATTTTTCCAACACAAATTGGAAGGTAGGATGATATTTTCCATCCCAGATTGAAGATGAATCATATAAACAAATTTTCCTACCACGCATTTTCTGATTTAAAAGATTTTTCTGGGGTCAAGCTCCCAGGCTCCCAAGTCTCTCTGTACGAAGTGGATACCAATAGATTTGCGCATCATTTTCACAACTCAGACGGACCTAATAGTAACGGGAGTTACTTTCACTCATCACAAGACTAAGAGGACTTTATCTGCTTCAATATGGACAGAAACTGAGAGCACGGGTTGGCTATCCATCTGAGTTGTGATGGACAACAGGTTAGAACATATATTCGATAAAACATATATTCGATAATATTATTGGGTTCTAGCAGTGGCCCAGAACATATTCTATGGAGAGATACTTGGCTCGAAAGGGCAACCAAACTTGCTTGCCAAGTACGTCAGTTCCCTTGAATTTTATACTTCATTTTGGGAGATGAAAACCCAAACAGAATCCTGCAGGAGCGGTATATCATCTATTTATTTTCGTTTCACTTGAACTCCAATGATTTGTATTGTTTTCAGATTTCTTTCGCAGCAGAATGGCTTGAGATGACCTAGGCATAGTCTGAAAATTCTTACTGGGCCTCAATTTTGCACACAATCATTCAATATTTTAATCCTACAGCCTGCATACATAAGCATCTTTGAGAAAGGAGAATAAGCACTTTCATTTTCCAGGCAGTTATATGCTGATGTAATAGAGTGATTTTATGAACCTAATATGGAATGCCTGTGCAGCCAGACCTTTTATATTATTTTGATATTTATGTAATGTGGTTGCTGTTGGAATGGGATTGTTGTGTTATGTTGCGAAGGAAACGTGTCCTTTTACTGGAGTTTGTAGACTGAGCATAAATAAAATATAACAGCTGCACATTCAACTGTATTCTTAAAAATCTATAGCTCAGACAGATAACTTGACCAAAACAGTGTATTCTTACTGGCGTTCTGGTATAAATAGCGGTCTTGTGTACGTAATTCTCTGTTCGAGAAATCAAACATGGTATCTATGAGTCACACAAAAAATTCACCGACAATGACCGAGAACTCAGCGGGGCGCTACATCGATTTTAAAATTGCGTAAAAACGCGCGGTTGTTTGCAAAAACGAACGTGATATTCGAAATCAGCGTGTATTTTTCTACGATGCATCAAAAATAGTTTTGGCTTTGCAGTTCTCCTTTAAATCAAAGTCATACAAATTAATGATTTTTGAATCTTGTAGTCATAGAGGTCATCTTAAAGCTCAAAATCACTATTGTTTGTTTGTAGCCATACTAGGATAAATTAACTATTCAATAGCGAAAATACGTCAGTAAATATTTCAGTTGACCATTGGCTCTCTTAAAATTATCTAAATTGTCATTTAGAATGTGTTGATGTGTCTAGAAGTTGTCCAACATGGAAGTCACGAGGACATTGTGAAAAAACCAGTCGTTACTACAAATACATGGAAATAAACTGCAAAAAAACTTGTGGAAAATGTAAAGGTAGTAGCATTTATTATAATTATATTTTCCATGTAGAATCATTTCTTTATATTCTATATTTGAACATATTGCTTGAGTTTCAAAGCTTTTTAGTTCACCATGACGGTAAAATAGGTGGATTGGTGGCTCTTGTTTAAAGTCGGTGGCGTCTCGGTGAAACATTTTTTATTGAGAAGTTTTGTGCAATAAACGAACTCCGACACTCAGCACATGCCAAAATTAATGAGGTTAACGAACGAAGCCAATTGTTTCAGGTTTTGTTTTTCGTCCCATCCTACTTTGTAATGTTGTGGAAGATTTAGATGAGAGATGTAATGTTTAGGAAATGTTAGTACTTTAGTCCTAAATTCAAATGTTATATTATGTATAGTTGTCATTCGGCCACTCCATGGTTTTACTTGAAGTCAAAAAATGTGAGTCTTTGATGTTAAGGAATGTGATATTCCAGAAATCGATTGATGTGGGACCGCTTTCAACAAGCAACTGACAATTATATGTAAAAGACTCATTTTTAATGTCGCTTTGCATCCGGGTTGTTGTGAATTGGGAGGGGTGTTTGTTCTAAGCGTGACACAACACAAGTGGGGCCTTACCAGCAAACATGACAGGTTATGATGATGCGAGGTTGGTGGGTCAAGAATGGCAACTTTAGCGTGACGTAATTATTGAGCAGCCGCTTAGATGGAAAATGAAGTACAAGTTGCCTCTTCTATCTGCTCCGTCGTGTAGATGGATTGTTTTGTCTAATCATACTATTGTTATTATCTTCCAGGAGGGAAAGTTACAACTAAGAAACCAAATAAACCAACAACCCGACCATCATCCCGACCGTCAACTGAACCATCAACCCGACCACCAACAACACCAGGTACATATAACAAACTAATGCCTCAATATTCTAGAGCAACATTGCAAATGTGAAAAGTCACCTAACTCCCCTTACATTAAACTTATATTAATTGATAATTAAAATGCCTATCATTAGGCGAAAAAGAACATAGTTAAAATGTGATATTCAACATGATGACAGGTAATATTTAATATAACATTTAATATGGAATTTATTGATTATAATTTGTTCTACAATTCAGCATGTGCTGATCACTCCAAATTCATCAGAAGTTGTAAAATATGGAAATCAAGAGGATACTGTACAAACAGTCAAAACAAGAGTTTCATGGAGAAATATTGTAGACGATCTTGTGGACTATGTGGAGGTAACGCCCTTTTTGTATTTCGATAAAGACCACAGTTGCACAATACTGATATATATCGAAGCGATATGGTATTCATATAATACCAGTCTTAACCTATATACAGTGCTCGGGCAATCGTTGTGAATATCACTCCGTTCTGGAAGTGAGATGAAAACCAAAACTCTTGAAGTTGGTGTGTTGTGTTGTAACATAACCCCTCACGACGAAGTGAAAATAATAAGATTCCATCAGTGCAATCACTACCTTAAGAAAGAGTAACGGCATAAAAGCCACTACCTTCCGACAGCAAGCCAGTGTAGTGCAACTGGAGCCTAAACTTCATCTTCTAAATACCTCTTTGAAAATATCAGGACAGCAATTTGTAAAGCTTACTTAATCGGCGATAAAATCAATGATTTTCATTTTTTGATAACTCTGTAAATTGCTTTAATTGTTGATCAAGCAGGAAGATTTACCTGGACAATGAAATCCTAGTTAAAAGTTTGATATTCCAAGGTTTTCTAATTCCTTTACCGTGGTGATGAACTGCATTGTATATAATCATACTATAACTGTTATCTCCAGGAAGAAATGTTACGACTAAGAAATAATTTTAAATCAAAGTCATACAGATTAATGATTTTTGCATCTAGTAGTCATGGAGATAATCTTAATGCTCAAAATCACTATTATATGTCTGTAGCCATACTAGGATAAATTAACTATTCAAGATGATGGCGAACATACATCAGTAAATATTTCAGTAGACCAATGGATCTCTTAAAATTGTTGATGTTACTAGAAGTTGTTCAACATGGCAGTCACGAGGATATTGTAAAAAAACCAGTCGTTACTACAGATTCATGAACATAAACTGCTAAAAACTTTGTGGAAAATTTGGAGTTAGTAGCATTCATCATTTTTTAGATTTAGCCTTATTTCTCCATATTCTTTTTTCTACTATTTTACGTGAGTTTCAATGCTTATTAACATTTGGTGATAAAGTAAAAAATCATAATTTAATGATCCATTCTAACCTTAACCTGACTAAACTCGTTGACATGTGCAAATAATGTACTTTTCATTCATATGTTTTACAACGAAAGTCCAATTCTGAGCTAAATTACTCTGAAATAATAGAAAACTGCATTTGTTGGGCCAAAAAATAGCCTTTGAACCTTCATGCACGACAAAAAGGTATACACTTTTGTAGGTTGGTCCATAGTTATGTTAGGCTTAGGCCCTGTTTAATATCACTGTTTGAATGGTGTAATATTCAGCAATGGTGGCATCAATCCTAGCAAAATGTGCAGTTCATCTGTCGAGGCGAGCATTCCTGCAGATTTCAGTGAACGTCTCTCTTCATGTAGATGAAGAACATTTTATGATCATGATGCTGCTGGCGCAAAAGTGACTCAGTATCTGTTCCTCAGAGAAATCTACAGCTGCTTCTGACCGAGATCTACAAAACAGTAAATAATGTAAACCAAACTTTTATGACACAAGTGTTTGCCGAAAGATGTACCATATAACTTTCGTGCAAAACAATACCCTTGCCTTGCCTAAAGCTAAGACCACTTTGCATGGTATGGACACCATCAGGTATATTGGAAAAAGATTATGATAGACACTGCTAATCGAAATCAAAAAGTCCCAATCATAAGAGATTTTCAAACAAAACAATTAAATTTATTTGAAACTTTGATTGCAGCTGTAGATTATGCAAAAATTTTGGTCCAAGCCTAGGGGTTTTTGCAACATTAACTAGTTTCAATTTCAATTAGACTCATTTATTTTGTATAGTTCGCTTTTTTAATTAGCATGTTGCTAAACAACGCAACCAACTTTAAGTATATTACATATCATATTATACAATTATTATGTCATTATCTTCCAGGAGGAAAAGTTACAACTAAGACACCAACCACACAACCAATCCCGCAACCAACAACACCAGATGGAGAATCAACTAATACATAGAAATTCCAACAGTTCTAGAGGAACATCGTAGATGAGAGATTTGGCCTAACACTCCTCATATCAAAGTCATATACATTAGTAATTTTGAATCCAGAATTCATGGAGAATATCTTAAGCTTTAACTATGATATTACTATATTTAATTCGGTGTTGAAAGTGATCTCAGATAATATTCGAAGAAAGTATTATATTTCTTAAAACCACTTCAGTCGATAATTATCATCTAGCATGAGCTGGTGGCGCTCGACACAAAGATTATCCAAGATGGCAATCACTGGAATATTTTAGTTGTACATATGAAGCTCATTGCCTCTCAACTACTGCGAGGGCGCGGTGAATGCAGTTGCTCTCACAAACGAAGGTGCATAACTATGTAGCTACATAGGCTACACTGATCCATAACAAGATACTTTTTTGCTCTGCTAGGTTTTACCTGAGGTGATTCTTGTTATTTTAAGTACGCTGATTCTGAAAATCCCAATTGCTTTTCCCCTTTACATCTACACTTTCTTGTATTTGCAGGTCCCACTTTACTGAGTTTTCACAAATTTTGCACGTATTGTGCAGCTACTGAAATCATCAATGTATATATTTGCACATATATCAATATATACATAGATGCATATATCCACGCGTGCAAATGACCATATTTCCATATGTACATAAACCCAATTCCTCATATATAAAAAATGCATAATCTAGCATGATTTTTCAACACTACTGTTGCTACATAACCCATTGTGCATTCCACGCTGATCTTATGCCAGACATTCTTCTCAGACTTCTGTTGTTATGCTACACAGTAACAAAGCCAATGAAAAAATCATATGACATAATTACACGTATATTGCGCGTGCAACGGAGAACTGTAGAGGACAAATAAACGGAATACTCTGAAGAAGGAGAGAAAAGGGGGGTCTGGGGGCTTTGCCCCCCAGAAAAATCTTGCTACCCGCACCCTTCACACTGTTGGAAAGAGTAAGAAATGCCTTTTCACCATATTTATCAAGCTCAAATTTCTTTGAACTGGATTTTGATGGAATTCATTAACTTTTTGAACAAGAAACTTATCAAAATGTACCAATTCTCTCTACCAATTTTTCTTTCCAAGACCACTATTAGTGGCCAATACCACTCTAAATTAGGCACTATAAATACAAAAAAACAAACATTTAAGCTTGCCTATTACGAATCTGCATATGCAGCTTTGCGAGATGCAAGCGATAGAGTTACCTCAATGATTTACGAAATTCTGATTTCTTCTATCCCGACTTTAACTTGGTACTTTCTATCTCTAAGTGAATCCTATTAGTAAAGAATGCATGACTTTTGCCACTCAGTTGCAATTGCCATCGTACTGGCCATCTTAGTAGTACTATAATGTCCACTACGATTACAGTTATTGTACCTATCGATTGTGGAAGGCTTCTAGTCTTTCACCATTCAACGTTATTATATCTTTGTCTATATTACTTTCACCCCCCTTTCCGGTATAATAGTATACAATTTAATGACTCTAATCAACACTACATTTCTGCTGGGAACAAGTCCCTGTCACCATTGGCGTAGGAGGACGTCAAATTTCGGGGGACTGTAAACTTTCTTTCAGCTTTCTGCCCGAATTTCCTATTGTTCTTTCAGAAAATCTGCTCGAGTGAAAAGACTTTCTGCCAGTTTGGGGGGGGCTGTAGCCTCCCCCATCCTACGCTTATGCTTGTCACAATAGCTAATTTTGGGTTGATGATTTCAAAAACTATACCCGTTTTGTCGTAGCACTTAATGTGATAGTCCGTGCAGAATCACATAGAAATGTTGTGAAAAGAAAGTAATGATGACCAGAAGATTAAGCAAGTAGGTCAGCTATCAACCTACCATAAGCGTTTTCTGGGATTTAACGATACTGCACCTTTAACAGACACACAATAGCAAACACTATTATGATGCAGAGATAAAGATATCGATGCATCATGATCAGCATAAAGTCAACACCAAATTAGTATCATATTGTTGTCTAGCTTTTGTCCACTTTCAGAGTTTCATGAGAAAATATTGCAAGAAGTTTATGAAAGATGTGGTGGTAAATATAACCATGGATTTAACTTAGCATTTTTCTGATATAGACTTTCGAGGGATCTAATTAGTCCATCAACGCAAGCCCCATAATCACATTAAGGATTTTAATCAATAATCGTAGGTAATCAAAAGTTGATCATGTAAGCAGAAATGCAGAATTAAAAATTGTTTATTAACTTCACTGTAAGAAAAATGCATTCCATAATAATGCAGATTCTAGAACCTGGATCGATCAACAGATATCAAGATATCAAGATGAAGTCATTAATTGGGGGACGATTACTAAACAAAATTAATTTTAATACTAACAGTTAATAGAGTATGCTACGGTAACTACGTATTAAATTATTAAAATAATTATAATATGGATAAAAGGTTCCTATTTTGTATAGCATAGGCATCAAATCTTGATTGGCTAACAAAGGAATCACCATTTAACGACTCCTGCCAATAATATTACGAGAATTCGTTCGAAAAGCATGGAGAAGTTTGTTTTGATGGTAAAAAGTGTACTTTCTTATCGAAAAAACTGATAACACATAGTTTCGAATGGTTGAAAGATATTTTGCAAGCATGTTCAGAAGGCTTTAATTCACATTTCTAGAAGGAGCAATTTTAATATCTTGAGCAGATCAAAAGTTATCGAAATTACAAGCTATCCATCTTTTCTCTTAATGTCGATAACTTTTGATCTGCTCAAGATATAAAAATTTCTCCTTCTGGACGTGTGAACTGAAGCCTTCTGAACATGCTTGCAAAATATTTTTCAATCATTTGAAACTATGTGTTATCAGTTTTATCGCAAAGAGAGTACACTATTTACCCCCAAAACACGTTTCTCGAACGAATTCTCGCAACATTATTGGCACAGTTATCCAGAGCATGGAATAAATAGGAAAATATGAAGTTACAAAAATATACCAATTTTTACATCAAAATCAATGAGGGTGCTCCTAGGCATAACAGGAAACAATCATTTTCAAAATTGGAAAATTCAGTGGTGAGAAATGGAATTTTGAAGTCTGTCAAAATTCCAAGTAGCTGTTTACATTAGAATTCCGGTGCAATGTACGTTTTGAGCCAACTTTAAAAAATCATAAATCAGCCCATAAAAGAGCGATTTTCAATTATTTTTGCGCCAAATAGTAGACAATCAAAGTGTTTTTAACATTAGTAAAACTATTATTATTTTTAGTGTAGGATCATAGGTTGGTGGGTACTGTATTGATGCTTACATTTTGCAGCAAGTTTCGCAAAAAATTGCTTCTTAATGGTAAAAACGCAAATTCTTGGTAATTCTAGGTGTTAGGTAAAAATATGTTAAAATACTAGAACATATAGAACATATCTAGAGCATTTCTGCCAAAGGGCCCTTTCAAATCGTTCTAGTTTCTTTGTAAAACAATTTTAAAATTGCATGTGGCATCGGTCTTTCTTGCCTTATTTCCTTGTAAAACTGTAATAATGCCTTGACTCTTTTTCCTATTGGAGAGGAGCTCTGCATTTATGAAATTGGTTCTTAAGAAACTAAGTGAGGTGTTTTCAATGCAATGATGAAAACAGTTCAAATGTAAAAAAACAACTCAATTGTTCGGTTGGGAATGAATTTTTTTGAGCTTTACAGTGTCTTTGATGACAATTTTAGTTTGTACACAAAGTTGTCGATTTCTTCAGCTTTAAATCTGAACTGGTTCAAAAAAGCTTTAGTGAGAACCTTATATGTGTTGAGCCATGTCTTCTGAAATATCGAACAGTGATCTCTTTGATTTTACTGTTGCAAACGGAGATAGGAGCAACAAGAGAATTAAAGGTGGAGAAAAGTTTAAGAGATTTGCAGAACTACTAATAAGCGGTAATGGTCTTAAAACAAACATATTTAAACTTCAAATTATTCTACGGTTAGTTTACAATGTTTGTGATAAGGATAAAAATGGCAGCAAAAGAAGAAATCTTTTAAATTTGATGACCAGTTGAAGTGTAACCGAGCCCCCTCCTGCAGTTTGCCTGTTCTATGACCAAAATGCGGTAGGAAAAGTGTAACATTAGCCGATACTCCATGTCAGAAAGTGCAAAGCAAAAGTTTAAAGAGCGGTCTTTGTAATGTTGCTTCATTTGTTTAAGGGCATCGTATTGAGAAGAAATTTATGCTCCAAAAGCTTGTTGAGGAATCTATCCACTCCCATGCATGGGAAATGTCGTTATTTCTGGAGAATCTGAGGGGGTACGGCGAAATCCCAATCCCTGCGCTGACATCTCTTATCTATGTTGCTAATCTTTCTCAGAGACAGTATCAAATATGCTGGAATTTGCTGCTGAAGTATAATGTCACTGCTTTTGAACCACGATACAAGGTGGACGCTTACAAGAAGTCTTTGCATCCATCAGTTGCTTTAGATCATCCTTCAGCTTCTGTAGATGTACAAGACCTTTTCGATTCTACTCTGCATGCAATCCTTTCTAATAAAGATCTCTTTGACAAGTTGTCAGATGTTCCAGTGGATTCTTTTCTGACATTGTCTGCTAAAGTTGGACTTGATAGTTCAGGATCACATTCGAAATTTATTACAGAATAAATTTAAATCTCCAAAAGTAGGAGAATCATGTCACAGATACTAACTGTAAGACCTGAGCTAAATTATATGCAGGTGATGGAGTAAATATTCACATATTGATTTACACAATAGTCACTATGCCTCTTTGATTATAAGCCACATTCGTGTATAAGATGCTGTTTATGACAGAGAAGATGCGGCAGATTATTCAACTCTCATATGATGGGTAATACAAATCGAAACTAGGAATTATCTAACCCTCTCGAGAGTGGTGGGACTAGGGAATTAGAGGCTCACAGCCCGCTACAGTTTTTAAACAGTAAGATGCTGCTAATAGATGAGCAATGGTCACACCCCGGTTGGGACAATGGGCAGCCATCATCTAACTGAGAAAATGAACAACTTTCCTTGTCTCTGATGTACAAAATTATTTACTGTTGTCCGTAATGACTCGATGGATTAATACTTATTCCTATATTAAATTCACCTGTGCAAACATATATGAGTATATGAGCTACTTTATCGTATTGAAATGAAAAAGGAAATTTGATAAGTGTATTTTATATGTGCTTTCTACTTTTACAATGAATGAATAGACGGCACCTAAACCAACACTTTTTTACATTATTGTATTATTGTTTAGCAAGCTGTTTCATTTCGCTCTAATTTACGTTAAATTACAAGTGTTTAGTATACATTTGTTCTCCTTGTGCCATCTTGTTCAAGGCTGAATGTAAAACTTGCTCTAGTTGATCTCCTAAAGTCTTACATTTATTGTTTCCATTGCATAAGTGAAGCAAACACCAGACATATCTCTTGTAAACAGTAAACCCTATTTAAGCTTGAATTTTAGACCAATTGTCCATTAACATAAGTTAAGCAACTGAAGTGAAGTGTAGGTATGGCGACTCTAACATGGTTTTTGCTTGGCCTCTGTGCCACTGTTGTCTTATCAGACGATTCAATGGAAGGTAAGTATTCTTGTCTTATTATCTTGGGTTAAAAGCTACTTTTGCTTGCCATAAAGTTGCCGCACTTGCATATCATGTTAACCATTATATGCTTATTATACATCTGATTAATTTTCTGACAGTTCGTTCATTCAACCAAGAGCGCTAGATTCAATTTGTTAAAAGTCACCTTAACTCAGCGAGAAGTTCCCTTGTCGTTTTGTCTCACAATGCTCTTTCCTTTTTCCTGTTTTGTGTTGTTCGGTGGTGGGGACAGTTGTCTTTTTTTGCACCAGTTGGGATCGGTTCCAGTCATTTAAACTGGTCGTCAACTGGAACAGATTAAAACGGGTGCACTTTTGAAAGCGATTCCAAACAGGTACGTATCCATCATGTCCAGTGTAAACGGAAAGCCTACCTGTACCCATACTGATACGGATCCATCCGTTTAATGTAAACGGGGTCTAAATCTCCCAGTCAGGGTTCCTAATGCTTACAAGTATTATGTAGCTTCCATTAGCGTAAAATTTGAAATGTGATCCTGTTAAATAGTTTTTATATTTATATGTAGTATTTTCTTTGTATAAGTAGGTAGTTGCATTTAGGTTTATCTTCAATCTCTGAGGGTACTCGTTATCTTACAGCACCAAAAAGTGGTAACATTCTTTTGAGTGTTGGCGCTTTTTCGTGCTTCAGTAAAGTTCTGTAGCACCAAAAGAGTACTCATGATAGTTTGATCTTCCTTGGTCCGTCATTGCATTGACGTCCAGCAGATAGTAGGTAGTGTTTAGGCAAACTTTTCATCATATAATTGTACATTTGAAATAAAAAACGCCAGATCTGATCCAGGTCTCTGGATCCAGGGACGGCAATTTCCTTTAGGTCTATTTTGTTGATAAAGCTATTATTGGGATGTGGACTGATCCTAACATAGCATGTTTTGCAGCTCGGTAACGTTCACGTTGCTCGAAATTTATCTTATTCCCTTTCCAACGCATTTTGATTGTTTCTGGTGCTTTAATTACAACTGACAAAGCTTACATTTTCATTGCCCACGGTTTTTTATCATTATTATTACTATCAAATTTAATTACTTTTCATAGTTCCCTCATAATTTTACTTTCGCCCACCACTTCCAATTTTGATTTACTGACAAAGGAATGCTCTTTATTTTGCACTAAATCTTAAGTCATCACGCCATTGATGCCGTGATCTTACTTTTTAAATGAAATCCAGAACCAAACGAATCAGTTGCATTCATAATTTATGAATTAGTTACAATGGTTTCAATGATTCTTTATTTCAGATCCAGGCTTGTTCGACGGAGACATGGTTTTACCCAATGACCAGATTGAAGATATTCTGTTCGGTAATGATAATTATCAAATATCACTTCATATTTATGTTGAAGTAGGGTGGAAGAAGCTAACTTGGCCGTAAATCTGTATATTATAAGATGAACTATTTAATGTTTCATGGCGTGGAATTGGCGTAGGAAGTCTTTAAATTTAGGGAACTGCAGTGTTTGATATGAGAAAGTTAAGAATCAATCAGAAAGATTTTGTTGTTCTTCTAGATAAAATTTACCGAATAAAGTGAGTGTATGTCCAGCTGGCAGAGTATAACGCCTGCCACATCCTTCTCTCACGCCTATGAGAATGGAGAATTAATTATTTGGATATTTTCATGTACCATGTCACAGAAGCTTGCGATATATGGAATCTCTTTTGTAGTGCAATAGTTTCAAAAGAAGGGCCACGACGAAAACATTTTAGTTTCTTTTCTTTTATTGCGACGTAACCAGAATCCTAGATATACCATATAATTAAGAAATAGCTATGAAAGCTAAGACATAAACGTCAAGACTATTCTATGATATTTTATGAAAGCTTCGAGACAACGTGTCTCATCATCAGCTAATAAATTATGTGTAAATGGGGCTTATATAGCTAAAGGGAAAAGCTAGAAGGGAAAACGGGTGAGAAAGTCAAGGGAAATGTCAAAGGAAATAAACGGGCACGTGTGTAAGTAATTTCCAAGGTAATTGCTATGGCAAAACATCACGCCACTTTATTGTTCGTTGTTGGGAGCATTTAGGGATCAACAAAAAGGGTAAAAGCATTAAAGGCGTTTCGTCCTCCATTAGGGATCATATTAATAACACGGATCATAGTGCTTCCTTTGATAGATTCGGCATTACCGATAAAACTATCGATGAACTTGATTTCAGTATACAGGAGAGCCTTCATATACTTAGAGATCATTCCATGCTTAACTTGCAAAATTGTTCTATGCATCTTTCTCTATTTTCATCCTCTGAGGTCCGTTAGCCAATATACTTTTTTACAGCTTAGGCATTTTACTTTTCATTGTTTTTCAAATGTTCCTTCCCTTATATAGCTATATAAACCTCTTTTACTCATAATTTAGCAGCTGATGATGAGACACGCTGTCTCGACAAGTTCATACGATTTCATGGTATAGTCTTCACGTTTGTGTCTTAGTTTATATGGTTGTGTCCTACTTATACGGTATGTCTTCTCGCATTCTGGTTATCTCGCAACAAATGAAAATAAATTACAGTGTTTCTCGTCGTGGCTCTTGTTCTGAAGTTTATAATACAGCTGAGGAGTAGTGCAACATCATAGAATAATTCTCTTCAGTACCTATATCTGAGGTTATTCAAATACCTTTTGGTAGAGTAGAGAGAATTTGATCAACAATGCAATATCTAAAATGAGTTTTAATAGTCTTGAGTAGGAGAGTGATGATGAAAAGCACTGAGCAGAAAATAATAATGATAATTATTTTTTTTCGTATTCACGTATCTACAGTAGGCGTAAATAAATAAATGCATAGCTAATATAAAGCTATACACGTTTTTTTTATAAGAAAACAGTTTATTAGAAAATGAGGCTGAAATCTTCAAAATCTTAAGAAAATCGTAAGAAAATCACCAGGCTCAATTTCCAAAATTAAGTTTTTTATAGGCCAAAAATCGGTATTTCGTCGTTATTGCATTCAAAATGTTAAAGATGGAATTCATATTCAAGTATACAATATTATTAACGAAAGTGTAAACCACTCTAGCCAATTTATTTCAGCAAAAGTTAAGAAAAATTTAAGAAAATCTCAAGCTCAATTTCGGGAAAAGTTGAGAAAATTGAGGCTCAGGAAAAGTAATGATTTTCTTATTAACATAAAACGTGTATTTAAGCCTACTACTTACAAAACAATACTTCGTCTTATCGTCTTGCGCTCAATAAAACTCTGCCATACCATTGTCTTTCTTCTACTCTCTTTGGGATTCTTGTCTACCAACTTGCTCAGCTTTTTTCTCTCCGCATTCCCTGTTTCCCTTCGCATTCCCTTTCTATCTCCGCATTCCCTTTCTCTCTCCGCCTTCCCTTATTTAGGAATTTCCCGCTTGCTTACATTCTTTTCATTAGTTCCTCTTGTTTTAATTATCTCTTTCAGATACATTTTTTTTACCTTATATAAGCTGTCATTTATTTCCCCTCTAGCTGCTGATGGGACGAATTCGTCTCCAAACTTTCTATGAACGCCGTAATTTGGTTTTGTTTCATTCGGGTTCCGCTTTTACTGGTTTTGTGTTTACGGTCTTGTCAACATTTTGGTAAAGAATTTCTGCGTCTAAATGTTTATGGGCATGACTTACCAATGAAAAAAATGCATGTTGGCAGTTTGTCCCTGTGATTTTCTACTCATGTTGTTCGTTTTCGCTTCCCTACTCAAAGTCAAAGTCAAGTTGCACTTTCAAAATAATGAATTTGAATATAACACGTGTTCTATTGAGTTTGATTTAATATCAAATTCTCACTCAGCGTGTGTTGATAACTTCAATAAATGTCTAAGATGGCAATAACTAGGATATTCCAATCATTAAGCCTTGGCCAAACGCTCTGGACTTTCCAGCTTCACCAATACTATTAAAAATTTGACAGTACTATCTATCTAATTTATGACTTTAGAATTTAGTTGGATAGTGTCAGGAGCATGGAAAGTGCATCATGAAAATATATAAGCCATATCTGGAACTTGTAGTACCTCATTTAATCTGGTGTGACATGAGAAGTGCCTCCCTTCAAAAAAGCTGGCTATGATTAAGGAGAAAGTTAGGGGACCATGAATTTCAGGGATGTGGCGATGGGGGGCGTGGGGGTTTCACGCCCCCAATGTTTATAAATTTGCAAGAAAGTTAGTCAAAAGTCAGTTATAATGCAAGAGAGTTGGCCACAGTATTTTCTGTGACCATTTTTTTCTTAGTAACAATAGTTGGTCAATTGGTTAAAACGTCCCCCCCCCCAGCAGAAAGTGTCTCGGCACATCACGGATGAACTCCAAAAATTAGCCAAACCAGAATAAAAGTAATAGTTAGTATGACATCTATAGTGATTTCTAGTAACAGTTGAAAATATCGAGTCTGATTTCATCTTTAATCGTCATTCAGCATGTGCTGACAACCCTCAGTACAGCAGATACTGTCCAGGATGGCAATCACAAGGATTTTGCAAAAACAGTCGTTTCAAGAGTTTCATGGAAAAGAATTGCAAAAAATCTTGTGGCAAATGTGGAGGTAATGGTATCGTTTACTTCAAGTGCTTCTCTTTTCTAAAGCCCTAGCCAAACGCTCTCGACTTTTCACTATAAAACGTCGACATGCATGTTGAGTGACAAGTCGAGAGTGCTTGACCACCCGTTCTCGACAACACTCAACAATGCTCGACACTAGTCGAGCAATGTATAGTGAAAAGCCGAGAGAGTTTGGCTAGGGCTTTACAACAGCTTCATGGAAGTAAAGTGCAAAACATCTTGTGGAGGTAATGGCAGTTTTTCTGATATTAATAATTAAACACATACACAAATAAGCATTTATATATGAGCAGACCATTTGAAGATATTATCATAATAATAATTATGAAGCTGTAATAATTCTTTCAGCTTCTACAATTCATCCAAGCAGGCCTTTACAGCTAGTTTGCATCTCATATCAAAATGGGCTACAAAGCTCAAGTTTGATCTAGTTGCTTTTTAAGTTCCCTGTAATTGACGTAAAATCAATTCTAAGTTCCCTGTAATTGATGTACGACAGAATTAATCTCTTGTTGTTGGGGTTCTGCGTATTCATTTGGCTGTGTCAAAATCAGTGATTTGACCCTACCACTCTTCAAACCTACAAACAACTCACAAACTTTGTGCGAGGTTTTTAGTTGCTACAATTAATGTTTTAGCTTTCATTAACTTCATCAATAATATTAAATATATGACAGTACTATCTACGTATTTTATGATTTTAGAATTTCGTAGAATAGTGTGAGTAGCTTACAAAGCACATCATGAAAAATGAGAGCCTGTATCTGACCCTTGTGGTATCCCTCTTAATTCTGGTGTGATATGAGAAGTGCCTCCCTTGATACAAACTGTCTTCGATTAAGGAGATGATCAGGCGGCAAGTTCAAATCAGGGGACCATGAACTCCAAAAAGTAGCCACACTACAATAAAAGAAACTCTTCATATGATATCTATAGTGAGTTCTAGTAATACATGAACAAACCGAGTCTGATTTTATCTGAAATCGTCATTCAGGATGTGCTGACAACTCTCGATACGCCAGTAGCTGTCCAAGATGGCAATCACTAGGATACTGTAGTATCTACAAGAGTTTCATGGAAAAAAATTGCAAGAAATCTTGTGGAAAATGTGGAGGTAATGTTATCCTTTGCTTGAAGTTGTTCCCTTTCCTAATAGCTTTAGCTTAAATTGCACCGTAGGAAGAACAAAAGTGTGTTTAACAACTTAAGAAACAAGAACAAAAATTATGGTAGTTTGACTATTTTAGATACTAGTGATCTGCCCAGATGTATTTGCTCAGATCTCCAGTCTCTTAATTAGTTCGGTTTAGTTGCAAATACAATATGTCACATATTGCTCACTAGCAGATGGATCTGGCATTGGCCTATTGGTACACATCAATTGATTTAGTAACAAAGTACTAGCGAGCGTCAGTAGCGGGTCAAGCATCCATTGAAAATTTTTCCTCGTCTTTGTGGTCAAGCCCTCCAACCTCTTATGCAATAGGCTATGAATTGTTTTTTTCTATGATACTTAGATACAAAGATTGGTGCTCTACTAATGGGGTATATTGCACTTTTAGTGGTGTAAGAGCTCTTTTCTTAGCTATCCACCCATCTTCGTAAACCAACCACATGATTATTTTCGCTACTTTTCAGGTGTTGTGACAACGCAAAGGCCAACGCAAGGACCAACGACACAAGGACCAACACAAGGACCAACACAAGGTAGAAGAACAGAACAGCATTGATATCAAAGTACCAAGTGAAATTTACAAATATATGTCATGAATGATGTCAGATAACCCTTACTTCAGATCAAATGAACCTTTCAAAATATTAATTGATGGCGTATACCTTAGCAATTGACTATTTAATTGCAATGGTCAGTTTTGCAACAAAAGCAGTGTACTAAATTTTACCGTACAAGTAGAATGCCTGTGATGTTAGAGTAACAGTTTGCCAGTAGAAATTGCTGTTTTCTTGGATGCAGAGGGGCAATTGCAGAGCCGTAGGCAACTAGTTTGGATTTGGGGAGGATGTAGAAGTTGCCAGTGCAATGGGTAAAGATGGCAGTGTGAACACTTCTATATACAGCCCTAATGAATTATTGGGGTAGCACTATCCCTGTTCCCCACTGCCTGTGAGTCTAATTACTTAAATCACATTCCCAACATAAATTCTAACTTTACCGTAACGTGATATATTGTCGCATAGGATCGTGTGGAAGGCCAGAAGTAGCACAAAGCAGAGTGATTTCTGGTATTAATGCTCGCAGAGGATCCTGGCCATGGCAAATACTTATGCTCTACAATGGAAGAACAATGTGTGGTGGATCTATCATTTCGCCAACATGGGTTGTTACTGCTGCCCATTGTGTATCAGGACGAGAATCCAGCGCCAGATACTTCAAAGTTAGGTATGTATACTGATTTATCTAAGACATTTAGAGCGGTCGGGAATTCTCAGATCATAGGTTGAACACAACCGAAATTAATATCTTCTTAAAATTAGTCTGTTATCAAATACGATCCTGCGCAGTACTGGACGTTGCGCTATACTAATATACCAACAAATGATGTTTTGTAGGGTTGGAGAGCACATAACATCAACTACAAGTGATGGTCAACACATTGATATGTCAGTAGAAAAAATTATTTCGCACCCACGGTACTCAAGATCCACGATCAACAATGACATTGCTCTCATGAAACTCTCATCGCCGATTAGGTTTGGAAAATATGTGAAACCAGTCTGTCTTCCGAAACAAAATGGAGATGTACCTGTTGGAACTCAATGCTTCATCACTGGTAAACTTGGTTTCCACTCTTACACAATTTCTCACTGAGCCTCAATATTCTTAATTTTCAAGCCTGGGATTATTCTTTAATTATTGTTAAGTACGAAAGGTGTAGCATGGCCTGAAAATGAAAAGAGTATACTTAGGTCTTTGTTAATGTCTTATTTCGTCATAGAGCAAATGATGAGCGAGGCAGAACAATAAGTATTGTATCGATAGTGCAAAAGTCTGTCTATTAAAACTCTAATGCACAAAATTCTCAAATTTTAATGAAGATTAAGCCTTCTATTATTCTTAGATTATTTTAAATGTCAGCAATTTTGATCTTAAATATTCTCTTACACTTTATTCGTATAGAGGAGAGTGTAGTAGATCACATTTGGGCTCTGAGGAACGAACTATAGCAAAGTTTATACAGAACTTCAAGATTGAAATCTACACCATGAGCCTTTTGCAATGTATCTATTTAAAGCCACCCAAAAGGGCAACAGAAAAGAATAAAGCTAAGTTTTGTGAAGTAACTAATGCTGACTTCATTCAGTATATTAGAATATACCCATTGCACAAAAAAGCCATTTTCCATGGTTCATTTATTGGATGATGAATTAATGGAGATGAATAACTCTTATCAAAGTGATGCAAATAGGAGTAGATCGGAAGCCTGGAAACATCTGGATCTGTGACATCTGAGCTACTCAGGATCATTCTCTTATTTTTTCCAGCAGCCATCAAGGAGGCTGAAGACCAGTGCCGTAGCAAGGGTAACATTTTTGGGGAAACAGGACAAGGCCGGGGAAAATTCCGTATGAAGTCAAGGAGAAGTAACACAGTATGGGAATTTGCT
>WIPJ01067288.1:12470-22527 GCA_018155075.1 Cassiopea andromeda | reverse complement strand
CAAGGCTTAGAGAACCTTGCTCTTACGGGGAAAATTGCTGGGAAACGCAACAGAGGTAGACAACGAATGACGTTTATGTCCCAATTTCAAGGAGAGCCAAACGACATCATTCACAACGCCTACGACAGACACAGATGGAAGATGTACTCAAGAGTGGCCGCCAATGCCTGGGACAGGCTCGGCAATTAAGGAAGGAAGGAATATAGTTGCCCTTTTTTACATGTGAGGTTGTCCCCTGAATGCATGTGAGCTCCCACTCTTTGAGTGCTCCTACGTCCTTGCTTCAATATATGAACTTAATGATAGATATTGCTGAACTGTAAAACTTTATAAAATTGTGAGCTAGTGCATATTAATCGATTTTTTGAAATTACTCATTGCAAGTTAAACAGTGAATTGGCTGTTTTCCTGGAAGAAACTTTAGTTTACCAGAAAGGATCAAAACCTTAAAGTTGCTAGCAACGATGTGCCTAGGGAACTTCCTTAAGGGGGGTGTTGTGCAAAAATTTGACCAACTATGACAATAAAAAGAGAAGAGGTTGAAGAAACGCTGTGACCAGCATGATACCAAATCTCTTGCATCGTGACCAGCTTTCTTGCAATTTTTCATTCATTGGGAGCATCACCCCCACGCTCACCAATTTGCACATTCCTGCTTCATAGTCTTAGATCAAACACAAAAGATTTGCATATCTTTTTACAAGTTCAATTTATTTTTCAGCTCCATTTACTGGTAAGTTGTATTTTATCTTTGCTTTAAGTATTTTCTTGCGCACCGAAATCAAAGCATAGGACTTGCTTCATCAAAAAGTTGGATGATCGATTATAGAGCTCTAAAAGCTATCCACCAGTGATATTAGACATTGTGGTAATTGTTGAAAAAGGGAGTTATAATTTTAGAGGCATCAACTTAAATAGCACTAAAATTAGTAGTAGCAGAATTTTGTTAGCTAAATAGGCTCGAGTCGTAACTTGAATCGGTCACTAATTCTTCTAATCTCAGCAAGCCCGTAACCAGGCCTATATTTCAGGGGTGACAAGATTGTCCTAGGGGAAATTACGTGGTACAGAATCTGAGAGCTTGTTTCATACTTAATGTTATCACAATCAAATTGATAACGTGTGTGCAAGAAAAAATTGAACTTTTTTGGAATGTCCTAAAGACAAATGTCGAGCTTGAAAGAAATATCAGAAGATCTCTTCTTAGCTAGAAAGATAAAGCAACAAAAAACAATTAAAAAATATTTCCCATGAGTGAAAAAAGCTAGTATCGTGTTGCCCAGTGGTAGCATTTGCCGCCCCATACCACCCCCATGGCTACAGGCCTAAATCTCAGCGTCTGTAATAGCGTATATATGAACTTCATTCCACGTAAGGTGCTATCTCCATTTTGAAATATCGTATCCTTTCTTTAGTTTGCCCAGTATTTGCTTAACTGTCCAATAATAAATCTCTTTTTTACCATATCGGTCCTTTTATACAAGCTATTTACTATTCCATTCTTACTGACATGGCGTGAAGGGGTAGATGTTAAACTAAGGATGCAGTAGGGAAGATGTATAGTTGGTTTATTCCTGCAAATTAGGGATTAATGTCGAATTAGTATGACATAAATGCACTCCAAAATGAATTAATATGATATAAATGCACTCCAAAATGAATTTAGGAAAATGTGAGGATAGATCAAGATCATGTTCATACTACAAAGGAAAAGGTTTCTGCACGAAAGATATTTGGGTTTCCTACATGCGCGAAAACTGTGCAAGGACCTGCAGAGTTTGTGCTCCAGGTTAGTAGATATTTTGCTCTGCCTTTGCAGTATGATGGCACTATTTATGATACAACAATCGTTGCAAGGCAGGTTGTAGGTTGTATGGATAAAATTGATTTCTGCCAAGACAAGCAGGAGGATAAATTGATAGTGCATAACATTGACTGCATTTGTTTTTCATTTTACTTCCGTTACACCTGACTAAAGCATGCGAAATTTCCAAATATGGTTGGAACTGTCTCATTAGTTATAAACGCTGTTATATGAAAATTCTACAAAACTCACTTTCTTTGAAGGGACAGTTGGATCTTTGAGTAAATGGGGGGGGGGATTGCTATAAATTAAGCATTATTTATACTTCAAGCAACCGAAAATGCCATCATCATCAAGTAGAAATTTAAAAAAGAAATATCTTGCTTTATAGGAAGAAGCATTATCGACAACTCCTTTGCTGGTACGTATGCTTATAAGCTTTTCTTGCTGCTTTTAAACTGTGCATAGCACTTGTGAATTAAATGATTAACTAAAACCTTATAGCTTCTATGCTTCTCTTTAATATTGAATTTTTAACTACTTTGTGCTCCCATAATAAGCCTTCACTTTCAATGATATATTGGATTCCCTGTAGACATCAGTATATTGTCAAAGCCGGTTCAGTTTGTATATTCTTGTTAGCACGAGAAAGTTCCTTCATCAGTGAAGCACATTTTAACTAACAATATTTAAGATAGCTTTAGACCAAGGTTATTGTTAACTTTGCTGAGTCAATTTATAGATGCATGCATGGACACTATTCACTACTGTGAATTCTATGTGAAGAAAGGATATTGTTCTCGACCAAAAGACGGCATAACTGGAGACTACATGAAACAAAATTGCCCACTTTCATGTAAATTTTGTGAAAAAGGTTAGCCTTTCTTTCATAGATTTTTACTATCTTATTGAGAATATACGAGTATCTCTTTCGCTATGCATCTCTTTTTTACATCTTTTTCCGTCTCTCTTAATTTTATTTGCTTGTCTCAATATCTGTCCTTCCAGCTGCTTATATGAAGAATGGAGATAGATATTTCATCTCTGTGTTCATTTTTTGCTTCGGATTTATGACACAGTGCTTGTAATATTTGTAGGAGTTGCTACTCAACCACCTCTAGTAACGAGACCACCTGTGACAGGTACGTGGAAATAAGACCAGCAGATACTTAAGCCTGGCCTCCCTATAATCGTCTCTATCGTAGGGATCGTCTCTGTCGTCTGATCGCAGCCTGAGACGATTCAGACGATCCTTACGATTGTTGGTTTCCATATGATCATAGAAACAATATAAAGCAGAAAGTAAGAAAGAAAGGGTAGTCCCAGCAACGCAGGTTATTGGGAATCTAGCTTCTGCTAGTACCAAACGACGATGTTTCAAGAGAAAAGTGCAATAAATGACAAGGAAATAAAAAGGAGAAGGTACGATTCATCAGCTATCAGACTACGATCAGCATGTCATGGGTTTAATGACAGGCCCCCAGCATCCAAAATGGGATACTATCGCACCAGAAGATGGATGTAAGTGATTGTAGACAATGTAGTAGCGTGACAGGATAGTAAACTTAATGATCGACAGTGAAAAAAAAACCAATCTTGTACGACTTCATGACCTGTGAGTAGAGGAGAACAACGATATTCCGTTATTTCCGGTCGTCTCTGTCGTAAGGATAGAATTCAGTTCTATCCGGACGGTCGTGCCGTCTCTGTCGCAAGGATCGTCTGGATCGCAACAAAGTCCGTTTCTATATGATCGTCGCGATCATTTTCGGAGGCGGAAACGATCCTTACGACAGAGACGATTATATGGAAATCAGGCTTTATGCTAGCCATTTGAAACGACTTCATATATGTCAGTCTTTATGATGAATATTTAGCAAATTATTCTACCTGCCATAGTTGTACTCTTCATTGAAGATGAATTCAGAAGTAAACATTATGCTTAAATATTGACTTGAAACGTTTTCAATGCAGTAGCTTCTCTTCCCAAAAGTAAAAATTTACATCATCAGTCATCAAGGAATTGAATGAGGTTGTTTACTTAGTGAACTAGTAAATTCTATGCTCCTTCAATTTGTAGAATGACGTATTTTCCTGCAGCTCTTCATCCCATATTTTATTACTTTAAGGGCAGAAAATTTTTGCGGGCAAAAACTTTTTTGAGAGGATAAAATTCAAGATATTCTGGCATAAGCTTTCACAAATGCCAATTTTTTTTGCAGGTTTTGCACAATTTTCTATGCATTTTCAGTACTGTCAGTGTCAAAATACAAAGCTATTTGTGAATAACTTCTAATTCGATAAAATCGTTGCTGGTGATGGACAGTTTCTAGTAAGGATAAGCCCATAGTTGCATTCCAGAGAACTGCATATTTTAACTAAATTCAGAAAATAAAGCAAGCATATATAGAATAAATTCATGTCTAGCTCTAGCAGTTATTTGTAATAAATGATTAGGCTACGCCAAAAGCTACGCTAACAAGGCCAAAAACTGTGAGTATCAAGAAACTTTCTGCCCACGAAAATTTCTGCCCTTAAAGTAAGTCATTTGTTAATTTGATGTTCTCTGTTTTAGTACCATTCACAACACCAGGTAGGATTACAATATTCACAAGTTCTCTAACATTTGCACAAATTATTGAGAGTTTTGCTTGTAATGCAACTTGCAAATCATCAAAAATACTGCAAGAAATATGTTGAACATTTCTTCTTCCTTATATCTATTGGAAATTGAAATTAATGGCTTACATGAAGTCATTCATGTTTCAAATTGAGAAAATTGTAATTTTTTGGCTTTGGGTAATGCTGCATTTACTAAGCAATTCCCAAATTGAATTCTTACTAGTAATAGATGTAATAAAGTTGATAATGATTTGTGCTCTTATCATTTGTTCTAAGTGGCTAAGATAACTAGGAATGGAATTCAATAGGATACATGTCTTAGAACATTGTAGCAGATAAATTTTTAAAGAGCTGGGAAAAGTAATAGTCTTTACGTGGAGTTTTTAATAAGCCTCTCAGTATAATTGATTTCAAGACTACAAAATTTAGTTGAATTTGATATTTTATATAACTTTCTTTTGTAGACTGCATGGATACAATTCATTATTGTGAATTTTATGAGAAACAAGGACATTGCACTGATGACAGATTTATTGACTACATGACACGAAATTGTCCAAAAACATGCAAATTTTGCAAACCAGGTATCAAATATACAATTGATTTGTCATACCACCAAGTAATTATGCATCAAACATTCTTTGTGCAAACTTCTCAGAGATTGTTTTCTCTTTGATTGGAAAGGAGAAACTTAATTATTGTTGACTGCAAACTTTTCTGTTTCACATTACAAAGAAGTAGCTTTTAGTAGAAAATGAAGGATTCAATTTCTTGCTTTTATAGGAGAGAATCCTTTTGATAACTCCTTTGCTGGTATGTCTGATTATAAGATACTACATTTATCCATTGGTTCACGTAATGCGTACATTACTTCAATTCTCGTGTTGGTCTTTGAATTTAATTTTCTCTCTAGCAACAATAATGCTCTAATTATTTTAGAAATCATAGCATTCTTTCCTTCTTCATTTATACTTTATGCTTTCCTTCTGTACCTCTTTATTATTGTAGCAATTGCAAATATTTTACTATTTCAATTAGCATTACAATATATTCTGACATTTCTTTTTCATAAGTAAAAATAAGAAAATTTAACAGGCAATATTCAATTTTTACGATGGAGATTATTGTTTCGCTGTTTAATTATAAGTTTTGCTGTTTAATTTTCTGAATCAACGCATAGATGCATGCATGGACACTATTCACTATTGTGAATTCTACGTGAAGAAAGGATATTGTTCTCGACCAAAAGATGGCATAATTGGAGACTATATGCAACGAAATTGTCCACTATCATGCAAATTTTGTGAAAAAGGTTAGCGTTCCTTTTCAGCAGTTTTTACTAACTTCAGTTGGCTAGCCAAAAGGCACTAACTTTTCCATATATGTCATCTTTGTCTGTCGTGTGTATCGCTTCCATGAGAGTCAGAAATAATGAGCTAAGCTCTTTCTTCTGGTACATGACAAAATACTTGTTGTATTCTTATAGGAGTTGCTACTCAACCACCTCTAGTAACAAGACCGCCTGTGACAGGTACGTTGAGATGAATCAAGCAGTTCTTTATGCAAATAAAAGTACCATATGTAAGACTTTAATTTTATAATCTTTTAACACCACACTTGAAATTACTTCCAGTATGTGTAGTCTCTTTGCTGAGCATTTCACGATAAATATTGGAAGCTATAATAGTACTCGTCATTGAAGATGGGTTCTAAAGTAAGCATTTACTCTTCACAGCTGGATTTAAATACCATAAATTCTCCATCAAGCCCCTGAGGGGCTTATTGAGTTCAATCCCTCTAGAGGGGGACTTATTGGAGAGGAGGCTTGTAAGAGAGTGGACTTTATAAATATTTCTTGAAAATTTTCAATAGTTAACTAAATATTTGGTGTTTGAAAATAGAGAACAATATTCCTATTCTTTAGTTTATATATCATTAGTTCACAGCAGAACAAACAAAATTGAAAAATTCTGTAGTAATCGTTGATATAGAACGTTCTATTCGCTGTAAGTCAATAACTGACTTTGATTATTTATATGTTGAGAACTATTGCTTTCAGATCGTGATCAAGCTTAGTGTACTTACTTCTATGAAGCTTCTTTGCGTTTGGTAGTATTCAATATATTCTAGGGGGCTTAATAGAGAGTGGGGCTTGATAAATTTCTTGGTCCAGAATGGGGGGCTTATTAGAGAGGGGGTTTGATTGAGAGGGGGGCTAAAACGAGAATTTACGGTGCTTATACAAATTTACTCCTTCCAAAGAGTAAATTTACAGTTTCAGCAAGTTCTTGACTGAAATCTTCATCTCGTACATTAGTAAACTTTATCATTTCTCAGCTCATAGAAGCAATCATTCCCCATAGCTCTTATGTAAAGTTATATTTTATTGCATTATGCTATGTTAAATCATTTGTTAATTTAATGTTCTCTGTCTTAGTGCCATTCACAACTCCAGGTAACGCAATAAAACAATCATACTTTGTTGGTTTTCCTCAAATATCTTAGGGCTTTATCTGCAGTTCATATTGCAAGATGTCCAAGATCGGTCAGGAGGAAATTGAGAAGTTTTGATGTGAAGGGCATCCTGCATCTAACTGAGAAAATTATGAGTGCTTCTTTGTACTGTTGAATATTCCAAGTAAATCATATCTATAAGCTTTGCAAGTTCTACAAGTATTAGATTAATAAAGTTGATAGTGACTTAATATTTTATTTGCTTTTCTGCAACTAAACAATTTGGGTAGGATTTTCTGAGACATGTATTTGCTACTTATCGTATTGAGCGTGGTTGGCATTAATACTATTTGGTGCTACCATTCTTAGGGTACGGTATTTATGATTAGCTATAGTACATTACCTTTTGTCAAGGTTCTGATGTAAATAACTTTTGGATTATCAATGTTGGTTAAACTTCATATTTCACATCATAAATATCTTTCATAGACTGCATGGATACAATTCACTATTGTGAATTTTATGAGAAACAAGGACATTGCACTGATGACAGATTTATAGACTACATGACGCGAAATTGTCCAAAAACGTGCAAATTTTGCAAACCAGGTATTCAATATTTAACTGATTTTTGATACCATCCATTGAAAATTCATCGAACAGTGTTTGTATAAGCGTCTCAGAGTTTGTTTTCCTCTTTGATCGGAAAGGAGGACAGTAATCGTTGCTAACTGTAAGTAGCTTTTGATAGCGAATGAAGGATGCAATGTTTTGCTTTTATAGGAGAGAATGCTATAGGAAACTCCTTCGCTGGTATGTATGATTCTTGCACATTTCTTTCTACTCTCAAGTTCACCCTTGAGTTTAAAGCCATATTTTAATTAGATGAGAGATTATGCTATACTTTCTTTATTCATTTACACGTTGTGCATTCCTTCTTTACTCTACGCTCATTGCAATGCCTTGCAAATAAATTTTAATAAAATACTTTTTTCTGCTAATAAAGCAATCTCTTGCTTTGCTACCTTCATTGCTAAGGGCAACAATGTGCATGTATTGTAAGACTGATTTTTAACGTACATGATAAAGAAAATTCTTCATCGTTGATGCAATTTCTATGAGCAAATAGATAAACCTTTTCTTCGATGAAATAAAGCATAACTTTAAGACTAAATCATTATTTTTGAATGCTGAATCAACTCGTAGATGCTTGCATGGATACTATTCATTACTGTGACTTCTACGTGAAGAAAGGACATTGTTCTCGACCAAAAGACGGGATAATTGGAGATTACATGCAACGAAATTGCCCACTTTCATGCAAATTTTGTGAGAAAGGTTGCCAGTCTTTTTAGCAACTTTCACTGTCTTATTAAAGATGATGGATATTTATTCAGTGTTTACCTTTTTGTCTGCATTTTACATATTCTATACATACCTAACGATTTTGGTCTGAGTCATTATCTGTCCCTCTAGCTGCCTCTGTGCCTATCTTAGTGATTCGGTCTCTATTCTTTCATCAATCTGCCTACTTTTCTTTCTACCTGAGTTTGAGGCATAGAGATCCGAGCATAGCATCTTTGTGTCCACGTCCTGTTTCTGATGCATGACCAAACGTTTTGTTATATTCATACAGGAGTTGCTACTCAACCACCTCTAGTCACGAGACCGCCTGTGACAGGTACGTGGAAATGAAGCTAGCAGCTAATCATATCAGTAGCAATATAATATCTGGAGCTTAGATATCTAAGTGAATTTCAATATGTTTGACTTCTGCAATAAACATCAAATAGGTATTATAGCTGTCATTGTAGATGATTTCATGTTTCAGTTGATTTGGAACAGAGATACTATCTCTGAACAGTAAAGTACTGAACATATGACTGATGAACAAGTTCTATTTTTGATGACTAGTAATTTTTATGACCCTCTTTACCTCATACAGAAACAGTTTCTAGTCATTGATAAGTCTATTCTTCTTTTGTTATGCTTCATGCAACGTTTTATATTGAACTTGATTAATTTCCATATTCTCTATTTCAGTGCCATTTACAACACCAGGTAGAACAAGAGCATTCATTTTTTTCTCAAAATTTTACACAAACATTTAAAATTTCTTATATATACTGCGAACTACAAAACATCGACGATGCTTTGTGGAGAATATTGAAAATTCACAGTGGTAGTTATTCGGGGAGCAACGGGGCCATTGAGTCCTCAAACAGTCGGAAAATTTAGCTGAATAGAAGCTAAATACTCGGCTAAAACTCGACTACTTCTCGACTAGTCAGCAAATTCAGGGCTGGTACTCCCCTCGACTTTTTGCAATACCGCCACTAAAAATTTACATTTACTTATAAATCATGAAAGGTTAAGCTAATTGCAAAAGAGAAATGATTTCGAACTGAGAAAATAATACGCTCTATGGTTTTAGAGCATTGAGACATCGTTGGAAATCGCAGCTTCAATATAAATATAAGAATGATAACCACGACGAGGAACATTAAGTTAATTCCAGAACGAATGGAAATTAAGCTAGAGGTATCAATAAAGGAAATCAGAAGAAAATGCTGAGTCTATTTGTCCTCGAACTAACTTCATAATGTTCCTCGTCGTGGTTATCATTACTAAGTTTTAGAGAATATCTTACTTACTAAATTATTCACTATGATAATTCTTTAAAATTATTATAGATGTAATTACATATGTTGAATGATGTGTATGCATAGCATAGGCTTTTGATTTTGTAGTTCAGTTGAGGCGTGTTCATTCGTTATTAAAGTATGGCCTTACGTCAATTTGTATTTACCTACTTGCAAGCTACAGATACATACGTAGTTAGGAACTTGCACCAGAATGATAAGTCATGTAAATTATCCTTTTGTGAGATGAATTTGGATGAGCAAGTGATAGAAAATGAGCAAGAACTCATGCTCCTGTATTTTATTGCTAATGGGTTGAATGTAAAAAATTTAAATTGCAGACTGCATGGATACGATCCATTACTGTGATTGGTATCAGAAGAAAGGATATTGCACTGATGACAGATTTGCAGATTACATGACGCGAAACTGTCCAAAAACATGTGAATTTTGCAAACCAGGTAGCAACTATTTAGTTTATTTTTTTAAATTACACACTGAGGAACATGGAACATCGTTTATTTGTGTTGTTGCA
>WIPJ01067288.1:0-10448 GCA_018155075.1 Cassiopea andromeda | reverse complement strand
AGAGTGCTATCGGAAACTCTTTCGCTGGTGTGTATTTTTAGAAGATGCCTTTTTGTTTATTGAAGTAATGTGTACATTGTGTTCCATTATCGTGATATTCTTGGAATTTGATTTGTTTATACTCATGCAGTTTCAATGCTGTGCATTTTCTATTCATTTGCATGCTATCCTTTCTTTCTTTGTTCTTTAATTGTTATAATAATTTGCAATCAAGTAGTAATAAAATAATTGACAAAGTAGTAGAATACTTTTTAACATTTTTACATTCGCAACTAAAAGTAAAATTGAGTGCACATCGCAATGGATACATAATTTGTATGATGGAAATATCTCTTCATCACTTTCGGCATTATCATAGATGCATGCATGGATACTATTCACTACTGTGACTTCTACGTGAAGAAAGGACATTGTTCTCGACCAAAGGATGGTATAATTGGAGATTACATGCAACGAAATTGCCCACTTTCATGCAAATTTTGTGAAAAAGGTTAGCATTTTAAAAATCAGCTTCTTCTTTTGTCAGTATTATTGATAAGTTTCAAATTGAGCCTCTATATGTTTGTCTGCCTGCCTTCCTCTCTGCCTGTCTACAATAGGTTACACCAGGAAAGAATTGCTGGATGGGGGAGGTCATGTACTGCAAAAGCACCGAGCGTTATCGAAACGAAAAAATCTGGTAGACCATGCCCTTCAGATTAACATAAAATAATGAAGACCATGTTATGAAAATGCGGAAAATGCTTGGAAATCTTTAGAAAGTTAATCCCAACGGGAAGCTTAGTGAGATATTGGGGTATCTAGTCCCCAATTACTCCAGGTAGCACCATCTTTGCATGTATTTCTACATGTCGTTCTCTCTCATTGCGTGCTTGTTCCCTTTTATCTTTTTCTCACTGTAATGGTATCTTTCAGTCTGTCTCTTGGCGTATGTGTTGGGACACATTCACATGTCTGTCCTTCACATAAATGAGAGCCATGCAAATAGATGAATTGAGCTTGTGTTTCTGATGTATGACAAATTCTTTGTAATGTTGTTGTAGGAGTCGCTACTCAACCACCTCTAGTAACAAGACCACCTGTGACAGGTACGTGGAGATGCGGGCTCGCAATGCTTCATGTTAACAACAACACTGTGTATTGAGTATTTTTTGCACTTTTATACGTTCATGATGAAATTGATTCAATTTCATTTCATTTCTGCGATAAGTGTATGACATCTAAGAGCTTATAATGATTTTGCTATTGGAAATAAAATAAACTCTTTCCTAAAAGTAAGGGATTGAGGAGGAAATCAAGCTGATGGCTCACATTATTGTCGGATGAACTATAAACCTTGCTATCTCTCAATACATAGAAACAAATATTATCCATAGCCTGTAATGCTTTATCTTTTAAAAACATTTGCTAACTGTGTTTGTTCTTTTTCAGTTCCATTCACAACACCAGGTAGGACAATAACATTCAATCTGCAAAATCTTTGAAAAATTTGTTCTTTTGGGGGGGATGGGGGTACTGAAACTTATAATTCTTCACTAGTGAGCTTTGGTTTCACTTTGACTTTACCTGAAAGACATTTAGACTACTATAGTATTTTACATGCTCTTTAGCTGTCATCGATTGTGATCGGTTTGATAATGTAGTAAATAGTTGACACTAGATGCATAGACCAATCAAGTCTTTATTACATTAGCACTCATTATATGTAATAAATTTTCCAAAGATTTGTCTTCTAAAGTGTAATCCAATTTAAAATGTAGTAATATCATTTAAGATCATATTTCAACTTTGATATCATATACAATAACACCAATGAAATATATTTCAGACTGCATGGATACAATTCATTACTGTGATTGGTATCAGAAGAAAGGATATTGCACTGACGACAGATTTATTGAGTACATGACACGAAACTGCCCAAAAACATGTGAAATTTGCAAACCTAGTAAGAACTGCCTCCTAAGTTTTAAATGTTGCTTCATGATAACTCTTCATGTGTCGCTACTGTGAGTTCGCAGTTGGATTTTTACTTTAGTGGTAGAGATTGGGAAGGGCAAATAGAGGGAGGAATTGTTGCGAACTAAAAATCATTTCCATTTCAAATAACTGAGAATTCAATTCAATCATAAAACAGCCGCAGATATGAATTTAAGAACAAATTATATATTGCTTTTTAGAAGAAAGTGCTGTCGAAAATTCCTTTGCTGGTACGTCAAATAAAAAACTTTCACTTTATGGACTAACGTTGACATCATATTTGTGGTTGCTACTCAGCAATCTTAAATTAGCCATATCTATTCTGTGATTGCTCTTATTAATTAATGGTATTTATGGAAGTTGATGATGAATATTGTTTGTGAATGGTTTGTTAATGTAATAAATAGTGTTTGATGTCACTTAGATTTAAGCTAAGTTTATTGTTGTTAGAATTACTGAATACACTTTTAGATGCGTGCATGGACACTATCCATTTTTGTAATTACTACGTGGAGCAAGGATATTGTTCTCGACCAAAAGAAGAAAGTATTGGAGACTACATGCGACGAAACTGCCCACTTTCATGCAAATTTTGTGAGAAAGGTAGTATCATCATTAGGTTTTCTTTTTCATCTATCTGTTTGTCTACCTGTATGCCTGTATATTTGTGTAAATGACTCTCTACCTGTCTATTGTCTTTCTTTCTGTCTTTCCGTGTGTCTATCTGTCTTTCTGTGTGTCTTTCTGTCTTTCTGTGTGTCTTTCTGTCTTTCTGTGTGTCTTTCTGTCTTTCTGTGTGTCTTTCTGTCTTTCTGTGTATTTTTGTCTTTATTTCTGTCTGTCTTTCTGTCTGTTTTTCTGTCTGTCTTTCTGTCTGTCTGTCTGTCTATTTGTTTATATGTCATTCTTTCTTCCTGTTCCAGTACCAGTCTTATTTAATAGTCGCTCTTCTGGCGTATTTGCTTTTGTACATTTTATTTTGCCTATCTGGATGTAACTGCTTTAATTGAGAATAATGCAGATAAATGAATCGAATTCTTGCTTTTGATGTATGACAATGTTGTTATAGGAGTTGCTACTCAACCACCTTTAGTAACAAGACCACCTTTGACAGGTAAATGAAACTAAGAATCTTGATACTCTATTTCAGTGGTAGTACTGTATGCGTGATTTTATTTTTTTTTACAATTGAGTCAAATTGTTACAACCAAAGTAGCATTCAGCTGTTGTCTATACAGACTTGAAAGTGAAAGCAAAAATAAAGCAACCAAGGTATTAAAGTTGAATGGCTTATCTGTATTATTAGTAAATCTTAGGATCCTTCAACTCATTCAACAAATCTACTTCCATATACCCTTTCATCATATATTTTCCTAATGCCATTTACTAACTTGATTTTCTTTGTTTTAGTTCCATTTACAACACCAGGTAAAATAAGAGCATTTACTTTTTCTCCAATTTTTGCACAATTGAATATGCGATTATTGTCTTGCATAGCATTGCCACAAAATCTATGAAGCTCTGTTTAATGATTGTTGAATCTTGTATTCTCCCAAAACGTCTTTCATCTATGAAACGCTGTATTATCATTGCTAAATATTTTCTGTTCCAATATAAGAAAAGTGGGTAGTGAGTCATATGGCTCTCTAACATTGCTGCATATTGGAAATAAGTCGTATCTTAAGCCTTGAGGTTGCTACTCCTAATAGACGTACAAAAATAGATATAGGCTTAATTTCTATCATTTAGTCCATGTTACTGAGACAACTAGAGTAAATTTTTTGCCATGGGAGTAAAATATTTGCTATGGATAGACAGTAGCAAAGTGCTGCAAAGCTTGAAGTACTGTAGATAAGGAATCTAGAAAAGCGGTTAAGAATAGTGATGATATACAGTATTAAACAGTTGATGCATTTCAGATATAAATTATTGCGAGTAATAAGATTGCGCATTTCAAATTACATTTTAGACTGCATGGATACAATTCATTACTGCGATTTCTATGAGGGACAAGGATATTGCACTGATGACAAATTTATTGACTACATGACACGAAATTGTCCAAAGACATGCAAATTTTGCAAGTCAGGTATTGCATTCCTACTTGAATTTATAAGCATGGACTAAACTTTTTAACAGAATACTTCTGACAATAGAAGATGTAAGAGGAACAACTAATGCAATACAGTAAATAGTTAGAACTTAGCTGACTGAAAGACCATATAGCTGGTCAATGCATTTTGATTTCACTATAACTTGAATAGAGAAGCTATGATAGAGCAACCAAGTGTCCTCACAAATATGAATTATTTGAATTGAAGAGGCAACCCAAGAACAGAGCTAAGGCACTGTAAAGGGAGTTGACCAAGGAAAGGGAGTGAGGCAACTGCAGAGATGGATATTTGTCTTTGGTTTTAACAATTTAACATATCAGCTAGGTGATTATACAAAAAGTTACACGTGAATAAATCTTTTTCCAGGAGAAAGTGACATGGGAAAGTCCATCGCAGGTAGAAACGACTGTATGATTTTTAGATTCAATTACTCAAAATTAGTGCTAGAAGGTTGCAACTTTGCTTTCAGTTAACTCTATTCTTTGAAACATTGATTCATGCTGTGACTGCTGTGTGAAAGCACTGAAACGATGTTAGTGGAACAGTATGGTGGGACGATGTTGGTCAATATATCAAAGAAAATTTTATAGAACTCTTTCATTCATGAAGCAGATTGTATGTACACTGTCACAATGAGTGGACTTTTTCTGCGATAAGTTCATGACTTACATTGTTGAATCAACTCATAGATGCATGCATGGACACAATTCACTTCTGTGACTTCTATGTAAAGAAAGGATATTGTTATCGACCAAAAGACGGACTGATTGGAGAATACATGCAAAGAAATTGCCCATTATCATGCAAATTTTGCGAGAAAGGCTAGTGCTTCTTTTGAGCAGTTTTACTGTCTTAAGCTCGTTTTGCTTGTTTACTTTCCTCTCAGTTTCTTTTTATATCAGTCTCTCTTTCTTTCTCTTTGCATACCTTTCTGTCTACCAGTCTGGCTGCCTGTATATATGCCTTGTAGCAAGTGTCTCATTCTGTGTTTATTTCTCCCTGTCTTTGTTTCTTCCGCCATTTCTTCATTTCTGGATTGTTACACACTTTCCTGGTAATCTTTAAGCTTGCATTGTTTTAGGTGTTGCTACACAACCACCTCTAGTAACGAGACCTCCAGTGACAGGTATGTTGAAATAAGACTTAGTGCAGTGCTACCATTTATGAAATTTCATTGTAATAATAATGGCAGATCTATGAAGAAATTATTTAAAGTTGATTTAGCGTCTTTCAGTCACTGTGTTTACCGTACTTTGGAAGGTGGTGTATCAGTTCAATTGAAGCAGATAATTCTTTGCATGAAATTGCTCTTTCCCAAATGTTGCGAAGTGAAACAATCAAGCCTCAAGTGAAAATCATTTTCTTCGTCTGATGAATTAATCAAATTTTTGGCCTATGCACATACTTAAATATTTACAGAATGTCTTTCATGTTCTTTTTCATTAATCATTTTTTGAATTTTATGTCTTACATGTCATTACGCAAAGGTGGAACTAGTATGTCATCCAAAAAATTATTTATCATTCAGAGTGGGGAAAGCATCCTTGGTCGAGAGAGGCTATTGCCTTCTAACCATTACCTGGTACTACCCCTGTCATTAAGTAGAAAATATATTCAATTCAATTTTTTTCTTTTTTGCAGTTCCATTCACAACACCAGGTGGGATAAATTGTTAGCTAAAAAGTGCATTATTTGAGAAATTTCAGCCCTTATTAAATTCATGATGGGCTGAAATCTCTTAATGCCAAAAGTTATATTGTGTTCCTATGAAGGATGCAGAGTGAAAGATGAGCGTTCCTACTTGTACAAGAATTGTTATCTGAAAATGCTAGAAACTTAGAATTTTTCATCAATGTAAAATAAGCCCTAATTGAAATTGAGAAACAATGAGTTTTGTGGTTATGTTAATTTGGATGTGTTTCACACACGAAATAGCCTTACTTGCAGTTCATATACAAAGTAGGGAATGCCAAATGGATAATGAATTCTTTCCCTAAAATTTATTGCAAGTGACAGCAAGAACCAGGAATATAATTTTGTGAGGGATGAATAAATTGTTAATGTATTTAGTACTCAATATAATAAGCTGTAACACTTGTTTGAAAAGAAAGCAGACGAAGGAGAGAAAGAGTGCCATTTATTTGGTTATTGGTGAGTTCAATACTAAGGGGATTTGGAGCTTCAATGCTGCATAAGATGAATTTACACATGTATTAAATTACATTTGCAGATTGCATGGACACAATTCATTATTGTGACTTTTATGAGCAGCAAGGGCATTGCACTGATGACAGATTTATTGACTACATGTCGCGAAATTGTCCAAAAACATGCAAATTTTGCGAACCAGGTATAGTTACTCGCCTTTGAGTTGTCCATGGTTTCCTTACTCGATATCTTTTTGCTCTCTTTTGACAAAACAATGTAGATTTTATCTTATCGTTTGGGTTAATAACACGTATTTGTAGGAATGAAAAAATTTTAAATTGTACTTTGAAAAGTTAATCTACCCGAAAAGCGTTAATCTTGAAAGAAACAGGTATGACTTATTGTAACATGCAAAGGAAGGCGTTGTTCGTAGCCGTTTGTGATTATGTTCCTTGAAGATTTTTGTCAAAATCAGGATAACAATCTCAAAGACTCTTCCATGGTATGCCTTTCATTAATCAGTAATAAACGTTGTATGAAATTTAGGCAGACTTCCTTAGATGTAGTGGGTGACAAGCAACTGTCTACAAAGCTACATGCTATAAAAATCAAAGGAAACATTTTACATAGGTAGCTAATGCAATGATCTCATAGCCTGCCACTGCAAAGAAACTCATAAGCCCTGTAAGCCCTCATACACTACAAAAGCTAACCCGAGTTCAACCCAGGTTAAGTGAACACAGGTTCAAACCGGGTTGAACCCACTTTCGCTTACACTTAGCAGTCCCGTATACTTTCGTACGTAGGGGAGTGCCTGTTAGAGAGGACACTTATGCTGAGCCATCGGCATGTGAGGTAGGGTGGCCAGTTCCTTTCCTCCCCGCCTTTATTTCCCCAGTGTTCCTACTGGATACCCATTTATTGCTGGGTGAACAGTGAGCAAGCACTCGGTCAGGGCATCGAGTCGGGCTTGAACTGTAGACCTTCCGCATGGGAGGCATGCGCTCTAACCACTATGCTACCTCGCTCATCGCTAGCACTTAAGCAAAATATTTGAATAGTGTTAACAACAAAGTGAATTGAACCCTGGTTGCTTTTTCCTACGAATGCTCTGTAGACATAGAGACCTTGAAGTCAAGAATGGCCGGACAATACAGTATGCTTGAGCTTGAATTCTTATGGAAAATTGTGATCTTTCATGCTGTTGCAATAGCTACACATTGTATTTAGAGATTAAGGAGCGTGGCAAGTAAGAAGCGAGAAGATAGAGAATGAATGTTGGCGAAACATTGAATTATAACCAAAATATGTTTGCACACTTTCTAAGTAATCAATGATAAAACTTTCTGCCAAAGCTTCTCATAATGACTAGGCCTATTTCTCTTCAAAAGGAAATAGTTATTACAAGAACGCAGCATAATCCGCATGCGCAATAGAAAACTAACCATGGCTCAGCCCAGTTTGGCGTTTACACCATAATTTGAGACATTTAACCTGGGTTCAACCCGGATTCAACTCACTTCTTGAGATGGTTCAACCGAATCTGGGTTCAAACCGAGTTCAACCCGGGCTAGTTGCGTTTATACTACATTAGAGTTTGTCAAAGTAGGCTGAACCTTGGCTGAAATCAGGCTAGCTTTCGCAGTGTAAACAGGGCATTAGGCTAATGCAATGCATACGCTTAATATCTGTTTATGTAAAACTTCGCTTAACATTTCTTTATTCTAAACATAAAATTAGTTTCCATAGTCTTCCATGGTTCCTCTTTTCTTAATTATCATCAAGTCCTTTTGTGTGAATTCATCAATGTATGAGGAGTTCATATTTTAGTGGGGAGAGGCTGTAGACTTTCTTCCCGAAAGAACAAGGACGCAATCACAGCATTTCCCATTGTTCTTTCAAAAACAACACCGGAATCATAAATGTAGGAGGCGGGGGGCAGGGGGGGCTGCAGTCTCCCCCACGCTGGGTAGAAATCCGTTTAACTCGGGCAGATTGTCTGAAAGAACAATAGGAAATTCGGGCAGAAAGTTTAAAGAACGTTTACAGCCCCCAAAATTTTGATGTCCTCCTACGCTCATGACCGGAATTAAGTGGTTTTCTGTTCAATTGGGGGTGCAGTCTTCCCTACCCCCGTCTTCTGCGCTCTTGCATGCATTCTAATTTTAGTACATCTGATTTCTCGATTTTTCATTTCTCAGCTCAACCTTCCCAAGACATTGTACTTGCTGGTAATAACACTTGTTTTGCTCGCATGTCAATAACATTATTCTTGAATCAATATGCCATGCTATGTAGAAGTTGCTCACCTCACAATTTCGTAGATCAGATCTATTCTGATGCTTTAGCCTCTATCAAAGTTCATCAAATTTCTCTTTGATAAAGGTGTTGTAAATTATTATCCATGCCAAATAAAATTTTACTCTCCGTCCAAAGCTTCATATTGAATAGAAAGTGAATTAATTGAAATTTGATGCACTTTCAGTGTTTTGAAAAGCTCAGAATAAATAGTTTTGATTGCTTTAAGTGGTAGCCCTATGTTTTTAAATTGATTCTTTTCTATATCTACATTCTCAAAACGAAGAGTTAATAACTCTGGCTATGATTCTAAATCTTTAATGTCTTTTGCTTAGATGCGTGCATAGATACCATAACGTATTGCAAATATTATGTAAACAAAGGCTATTGCACCAACCAAAAGTTTGCTGAGTACATGAAGAAAAATTGTCCACTTTCATGCAAACATTGCAAGCCAGGTAAGGTTACAATACCAACTTTTGATTCGAAAATAACTTAAGTAATGCTTTTATGGCGGTCTTCTGTGTAGAACCATCAGAAAATACTTCAAGACCACTATACAGTTTTCTACATATAGGCCTTTACCATTTCACATAGATTTGTTACAATTCTGAACCACTCAAAAAGGAAATGCAAATGATTTTCTTAAAAGAAATATTCTTTCTAGTTATCCATTCCAAAATGAAGTAAGTGAAGTGGATCTTTAATATTCATTTGATGACATTTTCTTTTCGACTGTTATTCTAGGAGAAGCAACTCAACCACCATTGGTAACAAAACCTCCAAAAACTGGTAGGATAACATGACCTAAGCTACATTTACTACGCTGAATCTTGTAATATTGAAAATATAGAGCTAAATAATGATTAGTGGTATGCGATGTTTATCATGTACTTATGCTGCTTAGGACATATGAATGTATGAGTCCTATTTTATATATAAGGCTGCGTCAAATAAATTGATGATGATGATGGTGATGATGATGATGATGATGATGATGATGATGATGATGATGATGATGATGATGATGATGATGATGATGATGATGATGATGATGATGATGATGATGATGATGATGATGATGATGGTGATGATGATGATGATGATGATGACGACGACGAATAAAAGAAAGGGTTGAGGAAACACTTTGACCAGCAGGTTACTAAGCCCCCTGCAGTATGGCTAACTGTTTTGCAGTTTTGCACAAATTTAGGACTATAAACTCCATTCCCCTAAGTTAGCCCATCCCTATTTAAATGTATAGGTGTTCGTGTGTGGGTATACAAACATTCCCAAGCTATCAAGGTAGTGATTCCTCAAAACGTCATCATTTAAGCGCATAGTATTAGAATTCATCAGTAAAGAAGTTACCATTTCTTCTTCTTTATCATCGTTCTCATCTTAATGTCATATACCTAACTGATTAAGTGTTTTTCCTTGCAGTGCCCTTCACCACCCCAGGTAAAACATCTGTTTTCTTTTGCAAACTACTAAGCTTTCCAGAAGAACTATAACTACGTTAATGAATTGTTGATCTTTTACTTGCTCAGTTCAATTGGCTCTTGGTGCTCTTTCAGAAGTGCCAAATTCTGATGATTGATGACTAAGTGAGTACTCTCTAGAGCAGGGTTGTCCGGCATCTTTTTATGGAGGGCCACTCTCAGACTTAGCTCACAGATGAGGGCCACGAAGATCTAGGTCAAAGAAGGAGGACACCGTGGATACTTCTCATAGTCGCTTCATCTGGTTTGACTTTGTTGCTGGAAGTTTCAAGCATTTGAAGCAGTAAAACTAGCTTTAAAAGATACTGAGAAATAAGGACTTAGGACATAAGTTCTCATCATGGTCTGGCAGAAATGCAGGCGCCTCGAGCATCGCCCAAAGGCGGCTTTAATCTTTTACTGGGAG
>WIPJ01067287.1:0-10642 GCA_018155075.1 Cassiopea andromeda | reverse complement strand
TCTACCCTGTTATAAATTGGTACACATTTATTTGCTATTTTAGATTGCATGGACAAAACAAAGCTTTGTGACTACTACAAGAACAAGAAATATTGCACTGATAGATTTGTTGACTACATGAAGAGAAATTGCCCGAAAACTTGCGGTTTCTGTACACCTGGTTTGTTGCAATACCTTAATTTGAAGTTTGATTGCAAACAGCATCCTTGAATACAAAAGTATGTTTGCATTTCGCAGCAAGTGTTTGCCTAATATACGGGAATTAGAATCATGTGCTATCACATTTTCGGCCCTGATATATTGACCTTATCAATGCAGTTGTTAAATGCAAATTAGAAAAGTGAATTTTTGATAACAATATTTGAGCCTAGTTTACTTTTCAACTTCAATGCATACTCAACTCATTGACTCAACTTTAGAATCTATCTTAAGGTGGTGGAGGACAAGCGACTACATCTCCAAGTGTTGTTACAAGACCACACTCTGCTTCTCCTTCAGGTATATGACATGAATTCATATTTTCATCGAAATTTTCTTGTGTTCCATACTTTTTTCTGGAAATTCTCATTGTCCTGAAAAACTTTTACAACCTCACAAGTGTACTAGATAGTTTATCTGTAATATGTTTTTAAAAGGTATGACTTATGCTAAAAGCAGCCAAAGAGGTGCAATAGAAAAAATGAAGATTTGAGCTGTGGCAGAGTTTATATATAGATGACACTTCCTGATATTTCTAGCCAAGTTTGCAACATTTCGCATTCATAAATTCCTTCTTCTTAGATCTAGCATATTTTATTTGTGTAAATAGGTGTTATTTGGTGTCATGAACATTTTTTGCTAGATAGCTATTCACATCTCTCCATTGGTGAAAAAACCCTTTGCATTCTCTGCTTTGTTAGTACCTATTAAATCTCATGCAACTCTTACGTCAAATCACTGCATCATATCTAATCGTTACGTCATCTCTACTTATAACGTCATACAACAGATTACGTCATATCTGCCTATACGTCATACTGCTTCGGGCCCATCCACATAGTACGTACGCATTGGAGGGGGAGGTGAGTTTCAGAGAAAAATGTACGTTTGCGTACAAAGGGGAAGAGGATTCTTGTCAATATGTACGTAAGCAATGCGACTGCATCAATACACCTAAGTACACCAAATCCCCATTGTTTTTTTCCACACGCATCTACAACGTTCAACATACTGACATCGTGAGTGTATCTGAACTTGAATGTTTGGGTCAAATTTCTACTTCAATGCGGTCACGCTGACTAAATGGTATGCCGATCTTATGACATGATGGTGATTCCTCCTTTTGTTTGTTAAAATTTTGTTAGAAACCGGCAGAATGCAGTTGAACACTGAAAACTAATTGAAGGAGGGTTAAACTTGAAAGTACGTACGCAGACAGGGGAGTAATCTAGAAAGTGTACACTTGCACAGAAGGAAGGGGGTCAAAATTTTTGAAATTTCTGCATACGTACGATGTGGATGACCTCTACGTAGTAGCTATTCATCATTAGGTGACATTATTTGTGTTCACTATCCTGTTACCAATTTCATGATGCGGCCACTATTCTGTTACTAATATGGTGAAGTAGCCACACTCTGTTGCCAATTTATATGGTAATGCGGACGCTAAGGCATACCTAAATTTATGCTAAATTATTACTACTTCCCTGGATGACACTTGTCACAAGAGATAAAGAATTTCTTGATATGCAAAAGAATTAATAACTTCTAAATCTGACCTTCTCTTCCCCTTATATTTACCAGGTAGCTGTGGGCAGCCAGAGGTATCTCAGAGCAGGGTAATTGCTGGTGAAGACGCAAAAAAAGGAGCTTGGCCATGGCAAATATTGATGCTGTACATGAACGGTCCAATGTGCGGTGGCTCTCTTATTGCCCCAGATTGGGTGTTGACTGCGGCTCATTGTGTCTCCGGTAGGAGTGCAATGCGGTTCAAAATCAGGTAAGGATGGGTATCATGAGTCATATCATGCAAAGGACATGCTAGCTAGGACAGGAGTGATTGAGATTGATTCTTATAAAACAAGTGAAACTGCTTACTGCAAAACCAACATTCTGTACGGAATACTTGCAACATTTTTATACTTGCCCTTTCGAAGTTCATACTTTGAATTCTATTTCTGCATTAACTAAATTTTAAAGCGTCGAACCAACCTGTGTCATTCTTCGTATTTTTCCTCTGCAAAATTGAGACGTAAAGCCTACGTTTATGCTAGAAAAAGCATGTGAACCAAAGGTATCAACCAGGGGCGGATCCAGAGCTGGGATTTAGGGGGCCTTTAACATCTTTTTCATGTGAGGAGTCTCTTAACACTGTTGCTTTCTATAGGGAATATTGCCGTTTGAGGGCGATGGCCGCCAGTCCTCCTGGATTCACCTGTGGTATCAACAAGCGTTTTTGCAAAAGTAGTTATACACTAAGATTCGGAAAGTCAGTCAGCTTGCTATTCTTACAAGATAATTTCAGAACTGAGTTAGATTTTCAGATGTAATAAGTTTTTACAGTTAACGTTTGAGCGCTGCCTTTTCTACAAAAATTGTGAGGCAATTGTTTTGAAGGTTCTTTTTGGTTTGGACATAGTAAATGTTTGGCGCATGCCGCCTTCTACCAATCCATCACTTTATCATGGCAATATGAATACTTTATTATTTCAGAGTTGGTGAGCACCAGTTTACCACAAAGTCAGAAGGGAAACACACTGATATTCAAGTGCGAAAGATAATCCCACATAAATTATATTCACGCAAAACGCTTGACAATGATATTGCATTAATGAAACTCGCCCGTCCAGCTCCATTTGGTAAATTTGTAAAACCAGTCTGCCTTCCAGATCACAAGCAGGATGTTCCCGTTGGAACAGAATGCTTTATAACAGGTAATCGAGTGAGAGAATTTACAAAAGTATGTAAAATCTTAGCATATTACCTTTTGCAAAAGATTTTTTCCATTTTATCTATTTAAGTTGGAGGCCACCTTGAAGTTCCAGGTAAGATAGACATGGTATTTCAGACAAAAAACCCAGATGTAAAGTGAAAATGCCGTAAAAAACCGGTTTTATCATTAGAGACTCCCTTTGGACTATTGGTATCAAAATATGCACATCTATGATTGGATATAAACATGCTCACTTTACTGAGTTGGGACAACCTAGCAGTATTTCTGAATGATTGAAACTGAGCTTAATGGTAAAAGGAAATGGAGTCGATGAGATGTCCCTTTTCATGCTTTCAGTTGAAGCCGAGCTTCACATCATTAAACAGTGCTGTTTACCAATTTGACGAATAAGCCTCCTTTTAGTTACACTTCAAGCATGCAGATTTTTGAATTGATGAGTTACTAAGGTAGAAGAGATAATCAAAGGTATATTGTTGCAAAACAGTAATGATGAACTTTCTATCATTACAGGCTGGGGAAAGATCAGGCATCCCGGAAGAATGCATCCCACGTTGCAACAAGGAAAAATGCCTGTTGTTAACAACTCTGATTGCTCCAAATTGAACACGGGAAACTTCGGTATCCCGGTAAGATCGTCTTCTTGCTGATTTTGCCTCTCTTTTAGATTACATTGCTTTACAAATACACAACAGTGAGTCAAAAGAATTTTAATGACAGTTTGCTAACTTGTAAGATATTTTCATGTCAATTGATAGGAGAGCAAGTAAACCCAATTCAAGCTAAATCGCAAGATTTCATAGACATCTGAAACGCTGGTCTTCATCCTTTGAGTTGAAGAAAACTGATCAATAATTTTGCCTCGATAATTAGCATTCTTTCCAAATCGGAAGCTGATCTATATCGATTCTTAAATCATTAACAATTATGCAGAATGAAAATCCTGCTTTCATACAACTCCTTGCAGATAACCAAAAACATGGTTTGTGCTGGGCATGGTGGAAGGACAAAGGTCAGTGGTTGTCACGGAGACAGTGGAGGACCATTTGTTTGTCAAACAGGACAAAATGGTAGATGGGTTCTCCATGGTGCAGTAAGCTGGGGATCCGGACGCTGTGATACCAAGGCCGGGTACACGGTGTTTGCAAGAGTTTCCGAGTACAAGCAATGGATAGACAAAACAATGAGAGAAAATTAAGAACTCTTAAAGGCAAGGGGTATAATTGGAGTGTATGATTGCTTGATATACACACAATGTCATCAATTACGTAAATAGATCAGCATATTAAAAAATGCATCATTTCTGTTTATGGTCTTCTCTTCGCCCGGATCATCCACCAGCTTTTAGAGCATATTCTAAAATACTATCCGTGTATGCTTTCTGGCCTTTTCGTCCCCTTGACAGGATTCTTTACAGTCATGCTTCTTTGCAGCCATGCATCTTTGTAATCGTGCATCTTTGCAAGTGCAATTATGTAGTCATGCATCTTTGCAGTCATGCATCTTTGCAGTCATGTATCTTTGCAAGTCATGCAATTTTGTAGTCATGCATCTTTGCAAGTCATAAAATTTTATAGTCATGCATCTTTGTAGTAACGAATCTTTTTAGTCATGCATCTTTGCAGTCACTAATCTTTGGCAAGTCATGCAACGTTGTAGTCATGCATCTTTGTAGTCATGCATCTAGTCATGCATTTAATTCTGTCATGGTAGAAATAGTTGTCTTCCATGAAACTTTAATATCTTTGGTAGCTTGCTTTTTAACAACGCTCATCCTGAATTCACTCAGATTTCTTTCTACAAGTTCTGATTGTAGCAGATCTCATCTCTCATTCTTCATTAGACCTACCCTATTCCGGGTGCTCAAGGTTATGCCTCTCACTACCCATTTCTTCACGTGCATAGTTGTGCTTTAACACTTGAAAGTCAATTAAACTTTGGGACTTCTAAAGAGTTTTACAATGCAATTTGGAACTACAGACTTAGGTATTTATCCCAATCAAAGTAATTCCTATATTTTTGTGAAAGACTGAACACCCTTAAGCGTTGTATTATGCAATTACCAACCAATTCTAATAAGCTAAATTTGACATAAGCATTTAGGCGATGGGTGTTCTAAAATATTGGGTTCAAATTAAACACAGACACAGAAGTAATGGAGAGTTAATTATCAGAAGTTCATGAAAATTGTCTCATGTTTCAAATTATTTCAAAGTTGAATGATTCATTAAAGTTCTAGGATTTATGAATGCTGGTTCTTTAGATGATGATCAACGTGATATCAAATCATAGCAATTTATACTTCACTCTGCTTTCTTGGCCGCACTTTACATGTACTTTACATGCATTCTTGTTTAAGCTGCAATAAAAGATAGCAATAGAGTAATGCATAATGCCTTTCATTTCTGCGAAATCATGATTAAATGAGTTTCTCGCAAGTTAAAATGCAAAACTAAGTGCTATTTTAATTGGTATTAATCTTTATTTTCATACTTTTTAAGGCAGAAGTCATTAATTATGTACTTCTGGCTGAAATTTCCAAAAGCAGAATTGAAGAAGTAGAAAAAACTTTCATGAGTTTCATGAGGCTGGCTCAGGACGAAGGACGAATTTCAATAAGACTTTGAATAGTTTACATAACTTTTCGCGCTCATTATTTGTCTAAAGTAAACAAAAGACTAGCTCCTTTAGTTAAATGCTAATTGAAAATTTAAAAAAAAGCGAATTTGCCTAGCCTTTGAGAGCGCTTAAACATTGATTCCATTTGCTAAAGAATTAGCTTGATTCAACACAGATATGAAAATTTTGAGAAATTAGTACTTTGTTTGCAAAAGCCTGATTCAATGTAAATGATTTATTACAAGGTAAAAATCTTGATAAAACGACCGCTCTTACCACTTATTCATTATGAGACAATTGCTTTTGCTGCCAACCTCCCCTCCCCCCCATCACCCTTCAAACCAATGCTATTTGCATGTTTTTAGAATCACACTTGAAAGAATTTGAAAGCAATACATTCTGCATAAAATATTTCTGATATATTTGAACACTGAAACTAGAGATGGCAAGCACTAAAGCAGGTTCTCCCAAATATTTATGTCTATTCGTAAGCCAAAGCTAATTGCTCTTTGCTGGAATATTTCAAGAATAAAAAGACGAGATTCAAGGCTTGTTGGCACATTTGCATACGAGTCAACTGCTACAACCAAGGGCTAGCTTTTAATAAGAATGAATTCTCATGTACGAATAAATGTGATATGAGCGAAAGATTTTGGTGTTGATGTTTTTGAGAAGAAGGAAAAATGATATTATGAACATTTAACACTAGAAGGGGTTATTGATAGGCATTGTTTGCAATGAAGCAACACGATGTTTTGTTGCAGTGGATAAAAGAAAGACTGCTTGTTCTCGTGTTGGATGCTTGACGTTTGGAATTCTTTTCTTCCTTTATGGATTTCTCACTGAGAGATGCTGTTTAAAGGTTGCTCTCAGCGAGTAAAGTGCTGTATTTGTAATACATTCTGTGTAATTTATTTACGGTAGACTAAAACTAGTAGCTACTGAGCTAATTAAAGCCTACTTTACAGAATAAGTAACATAGTAAAATCTAAAATTAAATAAAATTTAAATACAAAATACGAAAAATACGAAATTCCAAAGATGAATTTATGCTTTACACCAAACTTATCATCATTATGTTCTTCTTTGTCCATTAAATAAACCCAACCTGAGCCACATAGCGACTATATAAATTACAGCTACATTCTTCTGCTTTCCAGTTTTTTATGCAAGTTCTAAATTGATTTAAGTTCAGGAATTGCTTTGTTTCTAATGATAGTTCATACCATAACTTTCCCCTAAGAAAATAAATGCATTTTCCCTGAAAGTGGTAGTTTGAGGTCTTGGAAGCTTGATAGAGTGTTCATTTTTAAGAGCATTTTGGTTGTTTTTGGAAATAAACATTTCTTCATAAAATTCAGGATGAGGCTATGTTGTGTCTTAAATATCTCTATTTCGCATGTTGCAGAATAATGCACTAAGTATTGAGCGCCTATTAACCTACAAACTGGACTCTGCAATAGTGCCAAAGTATTAACTATGGAATAACATAGTGCTGTCCAAAAAATTAGTGCTACCCAAATTAACTGTAAATATTGCAAAATCTAAAGCACTATCTAAAGCTTCTCAAATAATGGGGAACACTCCTCAAGGGGACGCGATGCAATGCTAGAGCTGGCGTGCATGATCAATGGGGACAGGTAGTCACATACAATTTTTATAGAAAATGGTCTTATTAATAGCGAGTGGGGGACGTGAAACACTTTCTCTTTCCATGCGGGGCCTTGCAAGAAATAATTGAGAAGCACAGATCTAAAGCAAGAAGTTAGTAAGGTATCTCACCAGTGCACGGAAGTCGTCTCTGTTTAGGCTCATGATGAATGAAGGTGAATTTGGCATCGCTTCGACCATGTATTGATATCCAAGCAAAGTACTTGGCTCTTCAGTGTTGAGAAGCAAACACTGCAACTGCACTGCATCGAAATATAGAGACATGCAACTTGGCATTGTGTAGCATTCATCCAAGCAATGGTACCAGGAAGGCTTAGATAATTCAAGAAGTCTATACTCCCCACAGCATGTAGGAGAAGCTTTTGCCCACACTTTTTTTGCACCTATCTCTCTGTATGCAAATTCTAAGTTGCAAAAGGTTTCTGAATGTACTAAAAAGGGTCCTCCAAAGAATGTTGAAAACAGCAACAATATTAACAGCTCTTTACGCATCATATTGAACAGTCTTCATTCTCTCTGCTTAATAAAGATTGCATCACCTGCATATACGCTAAGCAGTGCTTCCGAGTGACCCCCTGCATTAATCCATTGAAGAAGAGCCCATTCACACTTTTTCCTTAGAAACACGCCGGCTATTTACTGAAGGTGAAATCTCGTTTTGAAGAGGAAGATGACTTTGATCGAAGGAAGTAAAATATTTCGTCTTTTTAAGCATGGCAAGGTCAAACAAAAGCTGTGATTTCTATTACTTCTGTGATTTGAAGTATTTTTACTAAAGAAGTGACAGAGTGGTAAACTGAATTGCTAAAGCCCTTTTGTGTTTGCAATTTAATCAATATTCTGTTCTGGAGCTTGAAAACTTGTAAAACTACAATCATAATTGCACAGGCCTACAAAGGTAAAGTGCATCTTGCCGTTGTGACGAAAGTAGTCCTCTCTGGGTAACTCCACTCTTAACACGAGCCTGAAACTCGGTGGAAAATTAAGAACAAAGTAAGAACAAGGCTGAAACTGAAGCTTTTTCGTAAAATGCATTTTTGGAAAACGATGCAGAGACTAAAAAATGGACAAGAGACATCATTGCCTTGTTAACCTGAGGAGAATGGACAGCCTTAACATTTTCCCTTGATTTTCGCAAGTTAGTTGCTTCTAGCAAAACTAGATACTGTGAAAACATTGTCAATTTATAACCGTTTATAAAATTCTGCAACAAAGAACATTTGGATGCAAGAGAGATCACCTTGGTTGTAACATTTGGCTCTTAATCAATCAAAACATCCAATACTACCTTGTATATCCTCTTTCTAAATGGCTTACACACTACCTATTTAAGAAGAATGTAAGAACAATACAGTCTCAAAATTTCCGAAAAATTAAGAACAGCCACCCTGAACCTCAATTTTACTGATTCTTATAAAAAAGAGTGCATTAGGCGCTAAGTCATAATATTGCCTTGGTTTTGTTCATACGGGTCCATATATCTCGGAAGTTGACATTGTCACTTATTCGGATTTCTGGCGATTTGTTAGGGGAAATTATTTTATTTTCCTTCAAAAATCAACACACATGCGCATTTACCTATTTCATGCAGTTGAATGTTGTTATTGATATTATTTTAGAAACAAATGTTGAATCATAATCAGCAAAGACAAAAAGTTTCAGAGTTTTTACTCTGGGTTTGTCACAGATAACTAATTTTGGAATTCATCACTCAAAACCCAAGGACATTGCAAACGATGTTGCCAATATCTGCACAATTCGCACACTCAGTCTATTTTATAATACAAAATATTAATAAGAGCATCAAAGTTCACTCCCTCATGATCATTTGGGCAACTTCCACAAAGTCTTGGCGCTGTGAGTGATGAACAAGGTGAAACTTTAACCCTTAAAAGGCAAGATATCAAGGCCTTTGGGGTGCTCATATGATGGTTGGGCACTACTGGAACTTAACGCATGACATAGGTGAAGTGAAACATACTCTGGCACATGCGATTGTACCAGAGACAGCATGAATTAATTCGCAAACTCTTTCTTCTTTCTATATATTGCAGGACGCCAGAAAGAGGAAGAGAGTAGATGATGGTATTAAGCGGGAGGAAGGAATCATTTTGGAGATTATTGCAGTAATCTCCCTGTTGTAGATAAGGACGCCTTGTGAACAATCTTTGTTGTAAGGGAATCATCATGATGTATTTTAAACCATTTACAAAGCACAAGAAAATGAGTAGGAATTCCTGAAAATATTTGGCTTTGATACTAGAGATAATAGAGCAGCCGTGGCCTAGCGGTAATGCACTCAACTCAGACCAGCATGGCCCTGGGTTCGAGGCCCACCGCAGGCCAATGGTGACGTCAGGAAGGGCATCCGGTGGGCCTTTTTGCAACCAAAACAAACTTTTCTTTGCACTGGGCCTGGACAGGTCTCTATATCGCCAGCCATGAGAAGCAAAACTGCAACAACTCCACGAGGCTTGGGCCTAAGCCAGAACAGATTTACCTCTTTAATTACCCACAGAGATGAATAAATAAACGATTCATTTAGTTCCCATTTTCCATAGTCTTCTATCGATTCAGTTAGGGGACAAGATGTAGTGAAACTTCGCTCTTTGCAGGCCAGAGTCAGCAATACAAACGTAAACTTCGCCAAAGCAGCGAACGTCATGCTGAACGCCATTATCCATGCTTCATTCATTTTAGCAAACACTAGCCTCTGTTTAATCAACATATGAATTCTTTTTTAACTTTTCCTTCCAGAAGAGCTGGAAAAGCTTGCAATTGAAGAAACTCAGGCAACAGATGAAATGGAAACAAATACATATAGTGAAGTTTATACAGCGCCCATCATTTCTAGGCCTAAGCAAAGTATGATGGCAACAGAACACTCTCTCTATGCAAACGAGAAACTCAATCAAGCATCCAAATATGTGGAACCAGATATAAACAATGCTAAAGAACATTACTATTCAAAACCGATTTATGCTGGCTCTCAGATTTATGATAACCCTTATCAAGCACTCACAGCTTCCAGCATTTATGCAGATCCAAATATTATGGATCATAATGGGACTTGATCCAAATATTATGTATCATAATGGGACTTGCATTGCAATCTACGATTGTTCTTGGAAAGAAACTGCATTTATAGCTGTCGCAAGTAGCACTCATTTCCATGGGTCTCCATGCTCTTGAAGAGGAGGTCGAATTGATCGTAGTGTTGACATCAAAATGTAGGATGCCAATGAAATTGCAATATCCCTATTCTATATTTTGAGTATCATTGCAAGTCTTCAAAATAATCGTCGTTCATGTAAAAGCGGTCATTCAAGTTGACATGTATTCACACGGAAGAAGTTACAAGCATTGAATGAAGCCATATACTAACAACAAATGTAGAAGACTACCTTTGCTTTCTGCAAACAT
>WIPJ01067284.1:0-16385 GCA_018155075.1 Cassiopea andromeda | reverse complement strand
TTTATAATGATAAAGTTTATAAGAATATTCAGGCTCAAAATATCTGAAATTTAAGAATAATTTAAGAATATTGCAAGACTCAAGCTTCATCAAGACATAAGATCTTTTTTTGTATCTTTGGTGTATTTCCACTGCTTCAAGCTGCGTTCTTTCTGCAAAGCGCACTCTTTTCAATCGATTTTCTGAAAATCGAGAAGCTGGTAAAAGCAAGAGTTGATTCTGCCATTTCATGAGGCTTGCTTTGTTACTTCTTTCCGAAATCGTATTCTGTGACAAATCTGTACAAGTGTAGGAAAGCAGCTGGTTTTTGCCTGCACATTAATTAATTTGATAACTGCACCAGATTCGAAGGGGATCTGTGGTGCGGTAACTAGGAAGCGCAAAGGTTAACAGGCAAAGCCATAAACACTACCTCCTTAAAAAATTTAAGGCGTTCGCCAGAATTTCTAGCTTTGAACAGCAAACAAAAAAATCTGAATGGTCACTTTGAGAAGTTGCAGTGGAAAAGCATCGAATGGGTTTTGCTCCCAAAAGCCTACCTGTCCACCTGAGATCCACCAGGGTCGCACAATAAGACTACACTTCCCTTTCACCTAGTCACTTCTGCTCCAATTGAACCACCCTTGCATTGTATCGGTGCAAAAGTGCACTCTTTCCAAGAAGGTACAACATTGTACCACATTTTGGGTACAAAAGTTATTTCTATATATTCCATCAGAAATGTATAAACATTATTGATCTACTTAACATACACGAAACATTACCTTATTACAGAGACGACACCCCCTTGGGCAATGCACTCGTCAAACCAGGGGCCAAACATGAAAATACAATACGCTAAAAGTAAACTAGCATATAAAACTAAAAGTTCAGGTAGTTTGCAGCCAAATAATTGCCAGTGAGAGGTTAGAGGATTAGAAAACAAAGAGCTGGTAGTTTGAAAATACTAGTTAACTGCCAGCTTCCCTATGACGTCAGAAGAATTACCCAACAACCGAAAAGAAAGCATATGATTACTGAAAGACAGACACATATAGGAGAGAATTGGTTGGGTACAAAAGTATATCGGATCATGCATTAGTACACTCGTGTTTTCTCATGGGATTGGGTCTGACAAATGCTTATTCAGCTTGTGAACCAAACTACCAAGCGATATTCTATTGTGCTTGCTTTGCTTCTCTTGTATACTACAACATTCTTTATTACGTACTAAACTGCCAACCTAGAGACATTTTGCAGACTTTTCATACCATGAATGTTATAAGTTGCAAATCGAAGAACACGAAGACTTTTCATTTCAAACCTGGATAGGGAAAAGTGCAAGCTATATCAAGTTTTAGTTTACGCTAATCGGACTATAAGGCATGTGGAATACCATATTTCCTCTATCGTGTACCGCAACGTTCTTCAAAACCCCGAACTTTGTGATTATACACGCCGCAGCGTTCATTAAAAATTTTTAATGAAACATTATACAATGTTTACTTTTCCAAAATAAGTGTAATAAAGACCGTGTGAGAAACTTTCCAAATTTCAAAAAAGACACGCTCACAGTATGGAAAATATTAAAGAATGTCATTATCACTGTCTCCATCACAGTTCTCGACCATGATATGAACTTTTTAATGCGGCCTTCTTATAGGACGGCGTTAATTAAAGGATATACGGTACCTCGTTCATTAATACTGGATCCTTATATCTATGTGTTTGGATACAGTCGTACCATTGTATGGTGGATATTCGGTACCTCGTATATTAATACTGGATCCTTATATCTATGTGATTGTATACAGTCGTACCATAGTATGATGGATATGAAAATAAGCGTAAGAGAGGGTGTATCAGGGGGCTTCAGTCCTCCTTAGTTGGGGCAGAAGTCTACTACATTCGGCCAATCCTCCTGAAAGAACAATAGGAAATTTGTGCAGCTTTTCTGACTGCTCTTCTAATCGCCTTACTTAGTCGAGCAGAAATTTTATAGCCCCCTAAATTTGAAGCCCTCCTACGCCTATGGATATGAACTGGCTGGGTTGGAATTTTATGAATATCTTTCATACATAGCCCTACTGCGTTACAAAAACATATTCCAGGAAATTCGTTTTCTCTCAAAATACGACTTATAGCGCGTGACAACAAACTTGGTCTGAGATCGATCAGCGAACTTAGCGAACATGAGTTAAAACTTCATAACTTATAAGTCCCTCAATGACCTTGCTCTAAATTACCAGACTTCTTCTAATTCGAAATTCTCAACAATCTTGTCGAGCCCTAAGAAAAGCTGACAGAGATCTGAAGTTGCCATTGAAAAAAACTAATAATGGGCAAAAAGGATATTCTTTCAGAGGAGCAAAATCGTGGAGCGGTCTCTCAGCTGGTGCTAAATGTGCACCATCTCTGGCATCTTTTAAGTCATATTTGTTAATAGTTGTTTTATATATCTAGTTTTACACCCGTTTTAATGTAGACTTTTTCAAATATGTACTTTTTTTGTAAGACTTTAGCTTTTATTTTGTAAATAAACGGCCCCTTGCAAACCAACTTAGCTGAATGGGCCACCGTATGTAAAAAATTGAAATTGTACTTTAAACTAACATTTCATAAAGTGAGCACCATGGCAAACTGTGCTGGGAAATTGAATTTGGAACGCTACGTTTACCATAAAACTCAGTTACTTTTCCCCAAAGTTATTTTGGAGAAGGATTCATGGAACACAGTGTGTTATCTAGGCAACGATGAATACGACAATTTCTGCGTAATAAATTTCTCAATGCTGCATCACTCAATTTTCCAACTTCATTTCATATTTGCATTCAAATGGTTCAGAGTTCAATGACAACCTCGCATTCATGACTGTCCAAAATTGTCCCATGATATAGGCATTATCGCGTCGCTTAGTGGTGGTGCACCATTAACCCATTTCCCAGTTTATGTTGTTCACCTCTCAATATGATCTTGCTCTCTCAAGGCCGGATTCCAATAGAGTATTTTTGTGTGCACAGGCGCAACGCCCACACTCTGAGCGTAGAGTGTACTTAGAATAAATACTAATTGCTTTTAACTACGCACGCTCAAAGTTTGAGCGCTGCATCTATGCGCACGAAATAGCTCTAATGGAAACCGGCCTTTAAAGCCGGTTTGCATTGCAGTACATTTGGTCGCGAGGGCACAGCGCTCAACTCTCAGGCAAGCGTTGCAAGAAAATAATGAGGTGAGAGACCGTCGCGTGCTGTCATATCCAGTTTGCGATCAATACTCTACTGTAAAAAATTGAAATACAATTCCAACTGATATTAGGGAGCTCCCAACTATTAGTAACTTCAAAAAGAAATTAAAGGAATTCCTAAAGAGCTGATTAAAAATATGCTTGGCCACTTAGAAACACGACCCCCTGCAAAAACAGCATCATAGGATAGAAATTTAGTTACCTACTCTTATTATTTTTATGTATTTAGACTATTATAAAAATTATCTACTTGGAATTTTGTGTATTAGGATGTAAAATGTAAAATAATGTAAAATAAAAAAGCTGAAGGGTAGAATCGTGTATAAATAACATATTATCATATATCATATCATATCATATCATATCATATCATCATTATCAGAGCTATGGGGGTTCAACCTCTGTCAACTTCTTGGCGCAGCGCTCTCCCGAATGAAAAAGCTCTAATGGAAACCGGCCTTTAACAAAAATCAAACTGACGTAGAAGCATGCAGGGACGCTTACCCTGGGAGGCCGGAGAGGCAGCTGCCCCCTCTGTTGCAGCCGAGAACCCCAAACTTGCATTGTATTACTGGGAAACCAATATACTAAGCATTGTTCTAATGGAAAAAAGTTTGAAGACCAATATATACCCCTGTGGAGGAACATACATATGCATAGATGTGCCCTCAGAGGAAGCCTTGCTCCCCGCTTGCCCTAGATATGCACAGGCGTCCCTGAAAGCGTGCAGATGAGACTACACTAATCTTTGGTCACCAAATTTTACAGCAATAGCCTTAGTCATTGACTATACCTCTATTGTGTCACGTTTGTGATGACAGTTATTCCAAAGTATTTTTGTGCATAATGGCGTCATGCATAAATAGCTATTCCATTCTCTTATATACTAGCTGACGTTCAAGTGATCAACCTCCACTCCCCCCCGCCCAAGCTCAATGGACTGTCTCACTCAGTGTACCTCTACCCTTTCTCTACCCATGGACCACAAACAGCTAAATGCTGCATTGTACCCAGTCTGTGATTGGTTAAGAAGCATCGCATTCATTGTATAAACGTTTTGAATGTTAACTTGTGCCCAAAATTCCCTGCATTAATAGTGTTACTCAAAGTGTGAAGAGGCGCCAGGATTAGTTCAGAGAATTATCTTCATAAAATCATCATTAGCACAATTTTTACTCTAGTTTTTATTATCTGGTGCAGTAACAATAGGCCGAAACAAAGTTAGAATGTCTTTATTCTCTTTGGCCAATCAATTAATTAGGGTACTACAGCACCTAAGTGCATGTCTGGGACACATTTCCCACTAACTCTCCTCGGTGGAACTCTTCATATTTTTACGAGAAAATACAAAGCTTGCTATTTTCACTAACAGCAGGTAAAGTTTCCTAATGCCTAACCGAAGAGAAAGTACTAAACCTATTCAAGAAAAAAAGCTTGAGGAGCACCACACGATACATTTTCCATGGATGAAAGTTTTTCTGCTTAGCTTGTAGAATTGTTAACTGCTAGTGATGTAGAAAGCAAATCACCTGAATCTCAACGTCATCAACATGGAAAAAAGTTATCTATGAAACTGCTGTACAAACGCTTTTGATTGAGCTATGACTGAGACTATATGCTCGTACCAATACTCGCTTAGATGGAGCTTCTCATGCCCTAAACCCCTTGCGCATCTCTGTCGAAAAATTGTCAAATTCCCCAATCTTGAAAGGTTGTAACGTATCCACTTTCCAAACATTTTATAAATGCTGCAAAAATACCAGCAATGAAAATCAAACTCTCTAAATGCAATGAAGCATGTGCGTAACCACATCTTCAAGCTAGAAAGGACTTCCCTTAACAAGGATCTGGAACTCTTCCTGTATGCGTTTGATGCAATACGAACCACATATACAGAAAGGGGATTCTGATGTCTCAGTTCGGTTCAATTCTATGAGATGCTGTTCCACAAAATGCCGTTTCCTAAGAGTAATTTGTAAGAGATTTACGCAAACACGTGCTCGACATGCTACTTTGTGCAACTGTACTCCAAAGGTAAATGAAGGGTAAAACACCCCTACGACACCTATTCCTCTGTCACCAGCCCCCAATCAATTCCAGCTAATGAGAAGCATGTAAGAATGTACTGGGTACCAGTGACGTAGACGCTGATTGAGGAGAAATCTTTGTCCCAACAAACTACCTTTTCATTTCAAGAGAATTTGATATAGTATCATCGATAGTAACTTATACCCAAAAACCCTTGTCATTCAAACGTTTTTTCCATTGTTAAATCATAAAATACTAAAGAACAGTATAGAAAATCTTCTAACCAATAAGTACAAATTGAAAAAAACATACGCGTATCTAGGCATATTATGTCCAATTTTAGTAATCTAAACAGTATTTCTTTATAAATAATTAAGGATTGAATTAACTGTTGCTGATTATCTAAAACACTATGCCACGAAAGTCAATTTGTTGCTTGAATGTTGCTGTGGTATAGTATAAATCATCGCATGAAACCATTGGGACACTATTCATATTACCTCTATTTCTATAGAAAATTCTTTGATGCAATGAACACAAGCAATATGATGCTGTAAATTCTCTTTCCACCCACCACTAGCTTTATGGAGTATCAATCGAAGCTCAATTGGCCTAAATCACTTGCTAGGGGTAGGGCTCATTCGAAGGGGCTTATTAAAAATATCTTGCTCTAGGGTAAGGGCAAATTCGAGTGGAAAGGATATTCTAAGAGGGGGAATTTGAGGATTTACGGTCATCTAAGAGCTTTGTGGTCAATGAACTTGAGAAGTCAACTCTCAAGAGAAAGTAGTAATAGAGTGTTGGAGAGACTGATTCTGCACACCAGAATCCAGAGTATTCCACAAAACTATTTTTGGAATGCTGATTTATCTCGAAAAACAAAAGGACACAAAATATCTACCTGAATTCCGAAAATCTTTGTGTTGAAAACTTGCAGAAGCATCTGTATTCCCTCAGTAGGATAGTCTATTCAAGCCAACCTATGTTTAAGACAGCATATTCAAGAAAATTTGGTATACCTAGGTTCTGGTATTTACCGCATCTAGGCATTGCAAATTGAATGTTGTAAATCTCTTTCATTGATATTGTTGCACAAATTAAAAATGTTAAGATTAAATGAAATAGCGGGACAACTATCCCCAAAATTTGAACGACGAGGGAATGTTTCTTTAACTCCTCTAGTAAAAGTTAGATCCTCACAGCATTTCCCAAACGAATAGCAGCAACTAGGTTTAGAATACAAAAAGTAATGGCAAAATTGCCTTTTATGGAAAAAGAAAACGGAGATGGCCTATGAATACAATTGGATACAACTCAGATTGAAATCGAGTTGTAGGACAGTAGATTTGTTGGGCAGCCGATTTGCCGGGAAGTAGAGTTGCCGGGCAGTAGAGTCATCGGTCAGTAAATTTGCTGGGCAGTAGAGTTGTTGCTCAGTAGATTTATCGGTCAGTAAGTAGAGTTGTCAGGAAATCAAGTTGTCCGGAAGTAGATTTCCTTGGCTATCGAGTATTCGGGCAGCAATTCTATGGAAAACCAATAGGCAAATCGAAGGGATCTGAAAATTCTCTTTGTGGCTGACATACTAAGTGCAGTGATTGAAGCATTGTGTGTAGATCAAAAGCTTACAATACTAACTGAAGAGACAATTTACAATATTTTAAATGCCTAAAGATGTCATACTATTGTTCATCAATATCCATCTGGCTTTCCCTTTTTTCTTGGATCAGACATTGCATATATGGTTGAAGAGTTCTCTCTGTAAATCGCTTGCACCACTGAGGTGGAGTTTTTCTCTTCAACTTCATGTCCAATAGCTTTTAGTCCATCCACAATGGCTGTCTTCAACTTGCGTTTACTGTAAATATAAACTTTATTTGGAAGCAGCTGGTGATGCAGTCTCGGGTTCGCTACAGATGGCCCAAGCTTTAGGCCAAACATAATCTTATTCATAATAACCTGAGAAGGAAAAGAATGTCATTAAGCAATTGCGAAAGTCATACCATCAGAAGCATCTGCCTTTAAGCTAATCTACATTAAGAAATAATCAATTAATACATATATGCATGCACCAATTCACAATCACAAAAATGACTCGATTCCGCCATTGAAATTGTCTTCTCATATATCAAAAAATGGCTTGGATTAAATGTGGATTTCTGGAATAAACTGAAGCTTCGGAATAAGAAGCTGTTCGTAGAATTAATAACATATGGCTACAAGAAAACTGAATTTTAGGACAAATAGGATAGGGTAGAAACATAATTAATGGAACATCGCTAGCAATATCAAATGCTGTTTAACTTTGTGGGAAGCTTTCCTTTGTTCTATTGCAATGAAACAAGCTGAATTTAACAAAGGAATGTGAACTTTGGAAAAGGTATAAAAGTACGGGACTTTGGAACTAGCCTACTGGAGCGAAATATGTCCAGCTTAAATGACACTTTTATACAACTGAATGATGAAACGAGTGACAATTGGACGAGGTGGTTCAGCTGGGAATCAAAGACCCATAGGGTCATTTTGTGAGTTCCAAACGGGAGACAAAAGCCTATTTTGCTTGGTACGTAAAATGAAGCATCGTTAGGTATAATTGGGAGATGCTGCATATTGGCTAGGGATCAGGAAACGATATTTTATCATAGTAAAAAGAGGTTAACCCAAGGGCAATACGTAATCATTCAAAAGAACTATGTCCCGACTGGTCCCATAAAGTACATCGTAAGTTTCTTATATAAGGTTAATACCCAATTCGCGAATCAAAATTCCCTGACTATTTCCTGACTTATAGTTAAAAACATCAACTTTTCCCTGACCCCCATTTCACATATTTACAAAAATAGGCCACGAAAATTGAACCTAATAGATAAGCAATCTTCATATACTTACTACAACAATATGCTAAGTGTTCATGTTTACATTTACTGACGCTAAATGGAACATCCACTTTTGAACAACCATGCATGAGTATTTATTTTAATTAATTTACTTATTTAATCTTGTTTACCCACAATATCCATTCAGCTATACTTGTAACTACTACATAACTAATACAATATTAAATAAAGAAAATTAAGCTACCATTCCACAAAAAATAACAAATGTACTACAATGACAAGTATTTTATTGCTGGTCTTCCATGGATTTGCGCAAATTAGGGCTAATGTTGTGTCTTTTAACTCAAAAGGTGATATTTCAACTCTTTTCTAAATCGTGCAATGGTCTCGGCACTTCTCATGCCTGTGGGATACTATTCAAAGCGTTAGGAGCTGTGTATAAAAAGCTTCTTTTGTATGTTTAATTTTAGCTTTTGTACATGTAGGTTCTTCATATTCAAAGTGTTATAGTTTGATAAGGCAGATCTATCTGTGAATGTATTTTGTAAGCCTTCAGTGAAGTCAATGAAAACAATATATGAGAACTAAAATCTGTTTTCCCTGACTTCTCCCTGACTTGGATAAATACTACAGAAAAATCCCTGAAAATTCAAGGTTTCCCTGACTTTTCGTAAAAATAACCTTTTTTCCAGGTTTTTAAGGTTGTCCAGGTTCAGTATGAACCATACTATATGTGGATGAAAGAAGATGCCATGAAGATATTCTCAAATAAACCAATATTGGAATTGAGAAATGTAGAATTGAGCATTATCCGTAGCGTCACGAAGCGTCTCCGTAAAATGATTTGTATGTGCTGTCTCAATTAGAACGGTATTGGAAAAAGAGGTAACAGTCAATGCCCGGGGCGTTTACTTAATTTTGAGATTTAACGAGATTCATTCAATTTTCATTCCAGCCACACTTGAAGATGCTTACTGAGTATGGGCGCTTATTTAGAGTGTGCGTTTATTAGAGTGGGCGTTTAGTAGAATAAACGAATGTTAGGGCACTTACGGTATGCGTGATATACCTAATTGCCGACAATAGCTACAGATGACCCTATCGACCCAATAGCAATGTTAGACAATCCGACTACGCTAGAATGTCCCACACCTATGTGCTAATTTTGCTTTGGTAAACCGCATCCACATTAAAGTTCTTATTGCGATGTTTGAGAATGGATTTCAGGTGAAGCTGATCCCACAACTAAAGTGATATCTTCAATGGGTAAAGTGAACGGCTTGGATATCAAGGTACAACAATCACCTTGGTTGGGTGACGCAAAAAAGGGCAAGGGTTCCCCTTTCAGACGATGTATGATTCTTCAAGGACAATGTAAGGCACTCTTACGAATCCAATACTCATAGTCATACATACAAATATTGTGTTCAGACTATAACCTTTGAATTCAGTATCTATTTTGAACAGAAAAGTTACGTCATTTAGATAGGCGCAGTTGCGTAACACAGGTGTGTTCTAAGATATCCACTGCAGACAAAACGCGAATTTGACAATAGTTAAGTTTAGTCGGCATCGGATGAACAATGCTATAAGTTCTGCAGAGATTCGAGGCTGCATGCTTCCCTTTGTATCAGCCAAAAAAAGGAACTTGAGGATACAACCAACATAATTTACCAGTCATTATATCTCTGTGTCCCGGGGCAGCTTAGAATTAAAAAACTGTTCATCAGTTTTCTACCACTTCCAATGCTGACGGAAAGTTTTCATATCTTATTGAGAAATAAGTACAAGATTTCATAGCACAATTCTAGAAAATTTTCCAGAATATTTCCCACCTCAAACTATCCTCTGAATACATTTCGTACCCTCCCCAAGTGCAACCCGTCCCGGTACCAGATTTACAAATAACTTTCCTCTAAAGGTGTATTGCAAGCAAATACATACTGCCTTCCTATGAGAAAGCCATCTTTGCTGTTACGTAATATTAGTAAAGGTTAAATGATGTGCAGAAATACGGGCTGTTAATTACTGAATGAATGATATCTGCCATTTTTAGCTGCCATGGGCCATTAAATTGTCATTTCTGCGTAGGTTGAGAAGTTAAATGGTTGTTTGTCTAATGCTTCATAATAAGCAAAGTCTAAATTTTTCAGCTTTACGCTGAAAATGTCAATGAAACCCCAACGTTCAAACACCATCAACTTTGGTAGACTTTAGGTAAGGCTGTTACTTCCAACAGTTGGCCACTAAACAAGCTGCTAAACAAATCTCCAGCTTCAAATTACGTCAGTGTTCCTCCTTTTCTGGCCATCCCAATTTTTTCACTTAGAAATGTTAAATAGAATGTCTTAGCAAGGTACTTTTTCAAGCAATTGGTTTACACAAGTCAGGATGAAGCTTCTATAGGCTGGAGAAAGTTGGTTGGTTTCTCTTTCACGTGTCCAAATAGAAGACTTGAGTGGAAATACGAGATAATGCACGGGATCATTTCTGATGAGAAACGAAGCTTTGCCTGTCAGCTTCTGCATGAAATCAAATGAAAGGTGGTAATTCCTCTGGAGTGAATAAAGAAGCACATAGGGAATGCTCTCGATTTGTAACTTACTTTTCCACCTAAATGAGAGAAGCTATCTTCAAATTGAGAAAACGTTATTGGATTCCAAACGCATCTCTAAACTGTTGTCTATGTACATTAAAATAACACAGGTAGACTCCTGGTGTGGCAGGCCATAGTAACATCCCCAAAAAGTCATTAAGCAAGGACGCAACTAATGAGGGGGAGCCCTGGGTTCTAGATTCTTCCCTTTTCGGTAAAGGAATAAAGGTGCCCTTTTCGTAGTGCCCTCTCTATAGTAAAAAGGGCGTTTCCCAGAGATACAACTTGCGTGATCTAGAGAAATTTTCCAAGGGCGTCGCTCCCTGACCCCTTCTTTTTCTCCCGTAGGTAGACATGGATGTGATTCTCACTGAGCTTCACATTAACGAGACCAGAAAACCTACATCGGTATTTGTTCCGGTTATGAATCTGAAAAACAGCATTCAATGACCATGTTTTCTCTACAAAATGTTTGCATTCCCTTCTCGCGGATTGGATCCCTGCCCAATTGGGCCCTTGTCCACTAAAAGTCATAGTTACTTGTCTGCTAAATGTATAGACATAGACGTTTAATATACTAAACTCTTTGCTTTGTAAGAATCAAACTTGTAAACAAGCTAATTTAAGAATAATTTAAGAGTAATGCAAGGCTCATGCTTAATCAAAATTTAGAATTTGTGTATAATCAAGTTGTTATACTGTTCATAGATTCAAATTAGCACTATCCATACATTGTTGGATTTATTATACTTTATGATGAAGTACACGTTTTTATGTATAAGAAAACGATCATTTTGCCTCAGCCTCAATTTTCTTAACTTTTCCCGAAATTGAGCCTGAGATTTTCTTAAAATTTTCTTAACTTTTTCTGAAATAAACTGGCTAAAATGGTTTATACTTTCGTTACTAATATTGTGTACTTGATTTTGAATTCCATCTTTAACATTTTGAATGCAATAACGACGAAATATCGATTTACGGCTAACAAAACTACAAAATTTTCGAAACTGAGCCTTGTAAATATCTCATGATTTTTTTAAGATTTTGACAATTTGAGCCTCGTTTCTTATAAATTTTTTCTTATAAAAAAATGTGTAAGACATCAATATAGATTTTTACGACTTTTTTCGCTTTATGATGAAGTGAGACATCAACAAAGATTTCAATTTATTCCTTTAATATTTAGGCGAAGCTACACATTCGGTACTTGGGAATAATTTAGTAATAGGCTTAAAACCAAAGAAATTAAAAATACCGTGACGCACGAGAAATTTGGTATTCCATTAAGAAAAGGAATGTATTATGTTTACTCAATTGTACAACTGACTTCTACGTCCATTCATTCTTAATTCAGTTCAGCAGTCTAAAGTCCTGACAACAATATGATGGTCACATAGTCGATCAAGCTGAAACGTGAATGAACCATTCACGTTTCAGCTTTATTGACTTTGAAGGGCAAATTATGGTCCACTGCATACTAAGCTATTCTCATGTAACGGGACATACATATAGAGGCACTCTCTGAGAAAAGTTAACTGCAGAACATGCTAAGGATTCAGTATGCTCCCGCAGATGGTGTGGACTCTCTACTTTGGTCAACAAAATGCTTGGTGACCAAAGCCGTGATACGTAAATACATCAGAGAGCCCATTCCATATTGGTGACTGGCTGTAGCTTGTCGAAGAAGTGCAAAATGTGGCATCATCAAGCGATAGTTGATTTTCACACCTATCCCTAAGAAGGATAAAATTAATCCAAAGATCAATTCAACGATAATTTCTGAGGCCAGTTATAGGAATTCACGACCCCACAGCAAAAACTTAAGGTATGGGATAGTACATAAGCTCTTGATAAATTCAATTAGAAGTTCAGGGATAAGATGAACCAAATGAATATTATGAAATAGCACAGAACATTTTTGTGGGTCTTTGCGGTACTTTTGGCGTTCAATGATGGGATGCTCTTGCTGCAATCTTTGCACTTTTGTAGCCATGTGAATAGAGACAACCTTTAAAACCACTTTCCACTGCAGTTTTCAGGTTTAATCACAAAGATATCCCTTGATGATGTTAACAAAAGTAGACTTGATCTAAATAACATCCAGATATTCTACCACTCATTTACCATTCACCAACTACACTAGAAACTGTAATATGTAAGCGAAGGAGACACACTAGCTCAAGATTGCACATGGGAAACTAGACAAAGATCGTGACTCGGTTGACTTGAGGTATGTTAACCCTTTGTGTAAACGCATCTAGCCACTGTAGTAGTTAAGACGGTAATAATATTATGTCGATGCGCCACTGTGAAGGAATCAAGCTCATTGTTGTTGTTGTTGTTGTTGTTGTTGCTAGATGTAGTTAGAAACTTCATGATACAGATTAGATTTAGAATGAGTTAGGCAAGATTCGGGTATCCTATACACGCTTAGTTCTATATGATGAACCAGGCACTTGGGAGTTAACAGCCACAGGACAACCACTTGAATGTGAGCGTATTTTAAGGCCATCTATGTATTCGTCATCGCATGAGGACAGCAATGTACTTGCAACTGCGTAACTTAAATTTTCAGAATAGTTAGGAAATCAAAAGCTTGGTAGGCCTAAAATTCGCACATATTTAGTAGATCACTTAAGTAGATCATGGATTCATACTGGGTGATTTTTGACAAAGATTCTTTTTCAGTGAAGACAATTGAAGATTCTATAGCTTGTACAACATCAACTAAAACCAAGGCAATGATCAACTGAATAAGTGAGATCTAATTGCAACCGTCTTTAAAGCTGCCTTTAAGAAGCTCTGCTAACGGACAAAAATGCTTTTCATTCAGAGGTGCAAAATGTTGGAATGGACTTTCAACTGAGCCAAACAAACTACTTCAATTCAAGTCTTTAAGAGCATAATTTATCCTTTACAGACTATCCCAATCGTTCTAAATTGCAAAGTATGTTATTTCAAGATTTGAGATTTGTAATTAGACTTTCTAAGTATTGTAATTAGACTTCACATTTTGTACTTTTTTGTATTTCTTATTTTTGTTTTTAGATATGTAAGAATAGTGTAGATGGAAGGCCCCTTGTGAATCAGTTCTTACTGAAGGGCCACCCTCCTTAAACATGTGAAATGAAATGAAAGAAACTGTGCTTAACTATAAGGATAAAAATTGTTAAAGCGATAGTAGTCCCCATAGACTAGTGATCCCTAACCCCTGAGCCACTGCCCGGTGTCGGTCTATAGATGAATTAGTATCCGGTCGCACAAGAAATAGTTCTGCTACTTTCCACCAACGTGTCAGAACCTAGCATTCTAGAGAACACATACAAACTGCCAAGTCTGCTTGGCGGAATAAACTGTCTACGTCTACTCCCCAGGCTGCGGTCCGTGACGATAAAAAGTTTGGGGACCACTTCTATAGACCAATGACGTATTACTCTAAATAGAAGCTACGTCAAGAAAAATGGCTTAATTTCAAATGCGAAAGAAAATAGCTTGCCTGAGCAGTTCCTGTGATGATTCTTGATCCTCCGGATGCACCAGCTACCATTTTCACATCACCATTTTGATCTGTTAGGATACTCGGGCACATTGACGATAACGGTCTCTTTCTTGGCCGAATATAATTTGCTTCGGTTGGTGGATATCCATAAAGATTGGGCTTTCCTGGGGTGGAGAAATCGTCCATTTCGTTGTTGTAGATAATTCCTGTCTTCAGCGATCTATATCCACATCCAAACCTTTTATGAAGCAAATAATTCATTCTTATATTCAACAAGACAAAGGGTTCATTAGTGTGAAGTCACGAAAATGCCATTTTTAGAATATTTTGATTCAAGCTTTAAATTCTGAAAAAGCACTTTGACATAGATAAAATAATGACCGAGATATAGGCAAATAAATGGTGACATAGTTCCTATAAAACCACTGAATTTTGAGTCTGGCTCTAAACGTATAGAGCAAGGAGAAAAATACAGTCGTTCGAATGGCACGACTTTTGTCTTTTGGACTTATTTCAGTCTCTTTTAACAATATTTGCCTAAAACTGTCAACACATGCCTATTATAAGGTGTTTATACACTCCTTTGGTCTAAATATACAAATTCTAAAAATAAATATTTTATGACGTTATCATTAATGAACTCTATCGCGAGTCAAATTAAGCCGCATCTTGCAACAAACTAATTAAAGAACAACAGAGCAGAGAATGTGATTGAAATGTGTTGCTACAGGGGATTTTAAAGGTTCCATAGAGCTCCGAAGGCGCTTGACGTCTTTCATATGCAGTACCTATGACTAGCTGGTCAATTATACCGCCAAGTTACTTTTCAGCGTTATACGATTCCTCTCCAAATGCATTGTCGGAAAATCTAGAACAATCGTAGTACTTACTTTGTAATCTAGGCTATTTCATACAATTCTGAACAATTCTTATTAGTTGTATCGTTGCAGAATGCTGAGTAATGCTTTCTGTTTAATTTTAGCATCGTTACCTAACCTACTAAAGTAGACACTCGAGAACAGTCTAGCTTAGGCCCATTTAGAACCTCGTTTTCATTAGAGTCTCTTTGTTAGATAGACGGCCCTGGAAGTATCTAGAAATAAGTTCACCAAGTAATAACTCATATTGTTGCTAATTTTATATATTACTTATTGTGACTCAGCAATCGAGAAATTTCTACTGTAAACGGATAAATACACATGCAAGTTAGCAGTTGTCAGAGTGTGAGTAAAGTGAGGGACAGGAGTAGAACTGTACTATGAATTGAGGAATTCTGGAATCTATAACTTGGAAGTTTACATCAAAAAATCTGTAAGTTTTCTTTGGTGCCACTGGGATTTCTATTGGGCACAGGGCTATAGGCGAGATAATTCCCCACAGCATAAATATATTCATAACCACTGCAAACTCTAACAAAACGAGATTCTGATAGTTTCCTTGTCGGCAGCCAGTTGCTATAAGTCAAGTGTGCGATCCTACTTTTTAGATATACTGTAAAACACAAATACAGTCAGGAGCACCGAAGAGAGGGCAAAGAGGAGCAAGTGCCCCTCCTGCCTTCATATGTGGGAGCAGAGGCTGAGGAAGTGGCCTTATTGAAATATAATTTCTTGCTTTCCAAACGTTACTACGATGAAATGGAAATCAAATAAGCTATTTCAAAAATCAATATTCGATTGGAAAAGAGAACTATTTATATCAATGTAAAAATTATAGCCCATCCCTAGGGGTGGGATGAAATATTCCCAAAGAGGTGTCCCCGGGAGCCCCCAAATTTCCGGCTCGCTTTACTCACCTACGTGAGCTGACACCCTCTTTCTTCAGGAGGCCCCATTTGCCTCACTATTGTTCCGACGTTCCTGAACCGAATCAGGTATAAATGAAATGTATAATTATCAAAATTATGGAATTTTGGCTCTTTTTCAAGTCTATTTGCTCTTTCGACGAGAAGTTACATTTAAGAGAAACCATATTTCTGCACACTTACCTAAAATTGATAGTGCTAGTTGCTGAGACTGCATCTCCATTTTCAGCAAGAATCGATACATGTGATGTACCAAAATCGTCCTTTCCATAATAACCCCCGTAGTAACTGGCATTAAAAGTCCGTCTAGGGTCGATTTTGTTTTTACCAATGAGTTCTCCAATCGTCTTGTTCAACATCTGTTCATATGCCTGAAGGAAAACAAACAGCATGAATCA